>JAVTVY010035632.1:0-13795 GCA_036873755.1 Hanleya hanleyi | reverse complement strand
TCAATGGTGCTTTTTCTAACTGGACAAATGTCACGAGTGAAGTCCCGCAGGGTAGTGTTCTGGGACCAGTTCTGTTTTTAATATTCATTAATGACTTACCCGATGCTCTTCAGTGCTGTTGCAAAATCTTTGCAGATGACACTAAGCTGTACACGGCTGTGCGTAACACTAGAGAATGTGAGGAACTTCAGGAAGATGTCGGTCGTGCTCAACAATGGTCTGAAGATTGGCAACTCCCGTTTAACCAGTGACCTCGAGTGTATCTGGTAAATTGCCTGTTCAATAAGTCACATTTCACTCAGTCAATGTTATTTAGAATTTTGTACACTTGGATCATGTCCCCTATTTGTCTACGGTATTCTAAGGTGGGGACCTTAGAATACCGTAGACAAAGAGGGGACATGATCCAGGTGTACAACATTCTAAATAACATTGACTGTGTGAAATGTGCCTCATTGAACAGGCAATTTACCAGATACACTCGAGGTCACAGCTTATTTCTCTACAAAAGAAGTCACAGACTTGATGTTCGCGGCAACTCCTTTGCATTCAGGGTGGTTAATCCATGGGATGCACTACCGGACGATACGGTAACTGCCAGATCCCTTAATGTATTCAAACATAAGCTCGATAAACATTGGAAGAACTCAAAGGACAGACATTGGTATAAAGACGGAGGGTAGAAACACACCGGAAGCAGAATAAGCAAATCAGGGGCAGGAGGAGCAGAGAAGTGTACCAGACTTGACGCTCAAGATCCAGGTAATATATCTGCGATCAGTTTTCTTGGACACAGATACTATTAATGAACTTAGACGGTCCTGTTGAGTGATTGTGGTATAGAGAGTCGAAAAATCCCATGTTGATACATGTCTATACGGTATGTGGACTTTAGCATCAAGTTCTTCCGTAAGACATTTTGTGTTTTTCAATATCCACATACATCCAACGCCGAATTTTTAAAAATAGTCGCGCAATACCTTAACCAAAATGTTTTTACCTTCTGGAGGGCCCCTAGTCGACAGAGCTGAGCGAAGATTGATGGTGCAGCTTCTAGAACCAGCTATGGAGCTAGTTTTGTATGGTGAGTTATGCATTTTGAGTGTCCAGTATCTATTTGGTATGTCGTTGTGATTGGTTGGAAGGCAAATACCTCTTTCCTTGAGAAACGTTTTGCGATTGTTAAATAGATCTTCCAGAGCAAGTCAAGTTTGGGAGCAAGTAGACGTCTTTCATGATGATATGTTTACACTCAATTCCTTAACCAGCGCCTGGCAATAGTAATATTTACATATGAATAGTATATTATTTGGAGCTTTATCTGCTGGGAATATGGCGAATTTGCTCTGGAGATTTGCTGAAACTTCTTGCGAATTGTGGTTTCTCAGTACTGGGTTTTCGTAGGGAAGGGTACTTCTGTCAATATGGCGGATTGTTACAACGACCTTGCTCTTGGTGAGGTCCAGCCAATCAGCGAGTACTGTAGGTTCAACGTTTTTAGGCACCGTTTCCAATTATCGTTCGCGAATGAATCGTTTATTTCGTCAAATTTTCTCGAAGTCGCGATTTTCCAAGGCGCGAGGGAATGGGTTTTTTCTTCAAAATAAACGATTCATTCGCGATCGCTGTTCGAATGGTTTTTTTTTTCTGTTGGCAATCGTTTTTCAATCGAGAAAATTCTCGCGAATAAAAAGCGATATCGCGATTCAATCGTTTTTTAATCGAGAAAATATAAACGATTGAAAAAAAAACGATTGAGGATTATAGCCGAAAGTAGTACGCCATTGGTTCAGCCTGACTGACCCGCATACACGTTCGAGTTTCTATTACACTTCAGTCAGACTATATAAAGTTCGATCATTTTTTCTTCTTCCTTTTCCATTCTTTGCCTAGTGTAAAACTATAGCGTGTTTCTGTACAGTTGGCGGTTATATAGATACGATGGGGATATTGAAAGAAATTGAAAAAAAATATCTATATATACACATAGGAATAATGGTTATGCATATAATTATAACTTCATATTTACATATATTTTGTACGGGACACAGGCCCGGATATAGTCAGATTGGGTCATTTGCACTTGCAATTTCGTCTATTATTTTGGGTATTTCTGTGTTTTAAAGCTGGTATTATTCCAGATTTCTTGTGTAGTATTTTTCGTGAACGTTTTGGCATCTGTGCGGGCTGAAATTTTGAGTTGATTCGTCAGATTTTCGCTGTACGCGTGGTTTTTTGTCCTACGATCACCATTTTCCTTGTGTAGATAGATGGCGCTGTATTGAATATAACATTGTCATACGGGCCTTTTGAGTCTTCGCAAGCACTTAATTATTAATATATAGCGCGGGCTATTTGTAAAAATTTTCACAACTGGTTAATCCAGTAAGAGATGAAATTATATAATATTCAGTTGGTTTTTGGCTTGAGCTTCCCTTTGGAATCATTCATCATTTATATGTACAATAAAAAGTATTGTACATATGCGAATCCAACCGTTATATGCGATTCAATCAAAAAGATATGTATTTGATATGAATATGAAATCACTGCCGCGAATATTCTTATAATAAATAAAATTAACTTGATGGTGATTTTTTGAACTTATTCACATCTCAATAGTTTAAAAACTGTACCAAAACATGAATGGATACCCTTTCCTAATGTATGTTTTACTATAACAAAATATACATATTTAATTACACTATTTTTCACCTTAATTAACCTAGAAATTCTCGGCTGGAGGGCTAAACTGTTCTGGGTTATCGCCATGCGCCCATTCACACCTCTATCAAGCCTGTGCCGTAATCATTCTGATAATGCAATCAACGAACTCAAATCCACTTATGACCTGTATCCGGTATTTACAAAACAAGATATTGTGACTATCATCCTGTATCATTAATACATTGTCGACTCACACGATTATTGAATAAACATGTAATTTTGTCATTTACGCTTCGCCAGAGTAAATCTGAGCGCGAACGTCACAGGAAGCATGGTACAGGAATACGAAAAGATATTTCCAGCATACGCCCTACTTCGGCTTGTAGGAGACTATAGATCGTGAATCATATATATTATTCGGTTATCTTACATATTTATACAGTATAGTATAGTAATATAGGTTTTTCCATCGACAAATCCGCAATCAACATTACATGTAGTTCCCAGTTCGCGGATAGAGCGGCGTACGACGGCAACACGGCCTATGTGTCAAATATCACTCCGCCTCACGATTCTCTCGCGCCTTGAAAAAAACGATTCTCTCGCGATTGAAGATTCGCGATCAAGAACGGATCGCGCATGGGTAAACGATTCAAAAACGATATCGCGAGAGAATGTTTTTTTCCAGAAAAGGTTCAATCGTTTTTTCTCATTTTTTTTCTCGATATCCTCGCGACTGATTCGCGATTGATCGTTTTTCAATCGAGAAAATTGAAGAAAAATCGCGACTGAAGAAAAAACGATTAATGGAAACGATCCCTTAGTCCATGAACCAGAGTCGAAACTGATACCACCTGAGGTGGAAAATTCTAGTAATGTTTTTTGAAGAGATATATGTCTGTAGATGTTATCCATATGTGATAACCGTTGAAGATCGGTAGCTTAAGGGTAGTATACCACGCCTTTTCAACCCTACCCCTTTCCCAGTTCTAAATCCAAACTTGATGGGTGGGGTATGGTCCCTCGGGTATTTTTCTTATACTTCCCTCTGGAGAGCTAAAACTTCATACCCTTTGGGTATAGGTGCTCTTCTATTGAAACAAGCAAACATCATGTCACATAATTATTTGGTGACGTCACAGTGACGTTATAACCCAGTGAGCAGTTTATTGTCTTTTTTTGTTCATTTTCAAATTGATTTTTTCAAATTCTGCTGGTACCACTTTGAATGGCAGATTCGATTCATGTTCACTGAAGAGGTATTTCTATGTAGATGTTACCCATATGTGATAACAGTTGCAGATCGGCAACATATGGGTAGTTGTAGCACACTTTCGGAACCCTACCCCGCCCCCATTCTTAACCCAAATATGGAGGGTGGGTTATGGTTCCTCGCATATTTCTGTCATTCTTGCTGCTAGAGGGCTGACATTTTCCACACATTACCTTTAGGTCCTTGTTTATAGAAACTAGTAAACATAAATTAATCGAATCCCTTGAGGACGTCACTAGGACGTCATAAAACGGAAAATCAGTTTTTGCCGGTCGTTTAGTCTATTTTCAATACATACTTCCTATTCAGTTGGAGCCATTTGAGGTAGCAGATTCCATCAACGTTTCCTAAAGTGGTATTATTATGTAGTTGTTACCCATAGGTCATAACCTTTGAAGTTCAGTAGCTTATAGGGTAATTATAGCTCGTTTTATGAAACCTGGCCTTATCCTTACACCAAGCCAAACGTTGAGGCTGACAGATTTAAAGGAAATATCTGGTGGGCCATACCCTATGTCTAAAGAGCTAAACGATTATTCCCTATACATTTTAGTCCTATGCTATGATAAAATGCTGATAAAACTTTTAACTACATCATCGTAACTCGCCAGAGTAACACATATATACATGTCTTCATCTCATATTTCATTATGTGTGAGCTGGAGGTGTTAGTTACCTTTGGGGGTGAATGAGGACAGTTATATTGAAATGATAATATTCCATCGATTGAAACTATAGCAGGTTCTTCGATGCAAGAACATGCCAAACGATGGGAGAGCCAGAGCAAATTTAACTCATGGTAGTGTTGCGTAAAAATAAACTGTCGATCTAGTTTTACTATTTTGTGTTGACAATTTCTACTCGACATTTCCTGTGCAACATGTATCATGATTGTTGAGTGTCCATCCCAAATACATGCTGGCAACTTGGTGATATCTCGCCCCAGCGTGATAACTTGAATGCGTGTTAAGAACGGAACCAGAATCTTGTTGGCAGCAGTAGAATATCGAATATGTGACAGGAGTAGATTGCTAACATCAGCGTGGTCGATTGAAAGCACAGACGATGTTACTCATGCTACTTTACCAGTGAGTTTCGGTGTGGTATTTTTTAGGGTACAGTCAGTGGGTGGAAGAAACAAAGGGACTGTATAAGACTTAACCACCAAAGCCACAAAGAATTCAAATCTGGAGACTATTCTGTTCAATTCAATAAAATGCGTCTGACCGGTTTTGTCAGTTGGAAATCGTTTCTAACCATAATTGCATGATATGTTATGTAAAATGGATACCGGTATCAATTACTGAACCAATCCGAAATCGACAATTGTCAACAGTAATGATGAGGTTGTATGGAAATTTTAGTATATGACCCATATGAATGTGCATATGAAACGAACTTCATGATTTCTTCAATTTCAGCATTATTCGAAACTGTTGTCAATTTTCCTTGCATAAAATACTACCTTGCTATGCCTGTGTAGAAGTTCGTGTTATTAGTGTCTTGTCAATAAGGGCTTTCGATTATTGATGCAGAAATTCCCTGAGTGTTATACACGACGGTATCATCACCACAAATCTCCAGAAAAGACCATGACTGTAAGCAGGGAAATGTGTAATTAGGGCAGGTTGGTGTGATGATCCTGGAGTTTTACTGATGCAGGGACCATTCATCATTTATAAAATGGTGTATGGTTATCTGAAGAGCTAAACATGTCACAGACACGATTTCAAAGGATTTAGTTACATTCAACTTCTAAACAATATTTCCAAACTGCCTGGTCATCCATGTGACTAATTTTAAGGCAAATGATTTCATCATAATGGCATATGGGCAGTTAGTGTGAGTGGATGTGAAATAATTTCTGAACATTGTTATCGAACTATCCGTCTCTGCAACTGACGATTTAGGCATACTCTCTGCATCAACGCTGACATTTTTCATGTTCCACCAAACATGCTAGCAGGATATATGATACTCCCTTTCAGCAACCATCCCAGTCGAGCAGGGTCAGAGCCTGTTAGTCCAGTTTCAGGTTTGCAGCATTTCACTATCGAGTATCGGCTTCAATCCGATTGATGACGGAGCCTATGATGTCATATTCGTTTTCATTCGGATCAAAGTTGTTTATCCAGGTACGAATCATCATCGCGAACACCATGGTCTACCTTAACACTCAAGAGACGAGTTGACATTGTGGCGCTTCTGTTTGGCTGAGATTCTGAATGACGCACACTGACATTCTGACCTCAGCGCCGGACCCTGTGACCCTTGATCAAAGCAAAGTGAATCATCTGATTGGCTGACAGAGTATGTGACGTCTTCAATGAATTATTTACGTTCGAAAAAGCCGTTTGCCATGGCTCTCGACAGTAGAAGAGGTAGACCGAGGGAATGGCCTGGTAGCGGGGCTGAAGTCAAGAAGGAATCACCTTGTTGATTGCCTGGAAATTTCCCCACCATCAGATTCATCGGCAGGTCTATCATATGTGTTTGGAGATGATGTTGGTGGTATTGCATTTTCTGCATTTCTATCTGTTGAAATCTCTGAAAGAGGCCATTGGGCATGCATTTATGCAGCTCCCAGCAGGCAGCAGTTTCACAGGATAATGCCCAGAGGTAAAGGTGGTATCAAAATCTTTTGAAAAGCTCTAAAAGGGTAATGTTTATGCATTTTAAGAAGCAAACATAGCATTTCAAATACAGATGTCTAACACGTATGGCCATCTCTGGCTATGAAACAAATTTGCAGTTGGCACCACCGAGCGGATTACCCATTCAACACGTTTGCAGGACTAAAGCATAAAATTTGCTGGGATACCACGTTGATCAACCTGGATTAGCAAACAATCGGTGGCCAAGATGTAAAGAAAGGCTAAAGTTTTAAAATCGAAGCAAATTCTAAGGTGGCCAACATTAAGTCATCCTAAAGGGTGATCATATGCTGTAGTATTTGTAAATTGAGAAAGTATTTGTACTCATCAAGGTTAATTGCAATTATAACAAAAGTCTGGAAGCCGAATATGGTAGATTAAGAGGAAAATTCCATTTCGTCAGATTCATACCAATAATGACAGAAGAAAAAAATTTGGTGGGAAGATACGGATAGGAAAGACGATTGGTAGTCAAGATGAGAATCAATGGAAATATCGCAATATCTCGGAATACGCTCTTCAAAGAAACATAACAGGATTTACCACTTCATTTGGTTCAAGTAAAAATGAGAAAATAAAATAACCCCGAAATTATCATCATTATTATTAAGTCGCAGTGACGTCATCACAGCATCAGATGAATGTTTCAATAGATGCTTCAATAAAAAAAAGGCATGGAGATACAGGTTGGTACTTTTCAGCTATATAACCATAATGGAAATATCGGAAGGACCATACCCTACCTGCAAACTTGGGTTGAGAATACAGAAAGATGTAGGGTCCGGAAAATGTACTATAACAACCCGTGAACAACCGATATACAACGGCTCTACCAGATGGATAGCATTTGCACGCAAATACCCCTTACAAAAAATGAACCGAATCTGTTACCTCAAGATTTACCAGCATTTTTTTTTGCAAGTATCGAAAAATTTAAAAATTAATTATTGTTCATGTTATAACGTCACTTTGATGTCATAAAAATTGTCATTTCAAACCCCGTTAACTTGTTTACAGAAGGCGAATACCTCACATGCAGGAAGTGAACTGTTATTTTCTCTCTAGCATCAGAAATAATTAAAATATCCAAGAAATCTTACCGCACCCCCCAAATGTGGGTGCAGAATATGATGAGGGGAGGGTTCAGAAAGTGTACCATAACTACCACTACGCTACTGATCTGCATGTGTTATCAGATATGGGCGAAATCTACATAGAAATACCTCTTCAAAGAGCATTTACCAAAGGTTCATACGTCACATGGTGCCAGCAGAATCGGAAAAACCAATTGGAAAACCAACCGAAATGTCGACAATAAATGCTGCCACATGTTATTACGTCACTGTGACATTATACAACGGTAATATTGAGGTATTTTAAATTGTGCTAATGGACCAGGCCCTGTCCACAAAGTATGTGAAGTTTCAGAATTTCAGCGACAGAAATAACTAATATATCCGAGGAAACATGCCCCCATTCTTTGAGTTCGGAATACTGGCAAGGGTGGAGTTAAGAAAGTGTGTTTTGCTACCGTTAAGCTACCGATCTGCAACGGTTATCACATACGGATAACATCTACACACATGTACCTCTTCGAAAAACATTACTAGAATTTGCCACCTCGAGTGGTACCGATCGGTGAAATTTGAGGTCTTGGCCCATGGACTGTTTCTCCTTTAGACCAATCCGATGTGACACGAAGTACTGGCGCAAAAACCTTTTTGGTCTCACTTGCATCCGTCTCTGTTTTGTGGGTGTGTCTCGGGTAAATCGACCAATCGCGACTGGTCGATTTACCTGAGACACTGCATGAAAAAACACACAAAACAACACGCGGGAACAAAGTCTTTTCACATGAATACTTTTATGGGTATTTCCAAGAGATTTGCCAAGATTGGTACAAAATTATTAAGTAATCACTGAGATCTTGTCACCGGCTCTCAACGCCGTTTCCTGCCTTCACTCTTTTTCCATACACATTATGGCGGCATATACTCTCGACCCAAAGCATATGAAGGCGAAACTGCTTGAAAATACGCAATTTTGTTGAACAATGGACATTCGTGTTGCGGTTTTATCAATATATATATACTCATGTATAAATTAGAAATAACCTCTATATATAACTCGCCTTTGAAAGATATTCCACGATTGCAAGAGGTCGCAGGCTTTATTCTCCCTGATGACGAAGGCAAAATAAACAACAGCCAAATTGACATTAAACCGAAATCTACGAATCTATCGTATTTTAGTGAGTTTCTGTTTATCAATAACCTTGACCGTTGACATTTGAGCTCAATCATGGTACCCGACACATCGCTTCGTACTAATGCATCCACTCGCAAAATATTATTTTCTATGGTTTCATGATTTAACTATCCAAAGTGGGATTGGCCTTTGGATTGTTGGTCATATAAATCTGTTTTTCATGGGCGTGAGGCATCCCTGGGCTTTGGTCACAATCCACATCCTTCTACTAGATCAATAGCACAGAAAATGTTTTCAAATAATTCCTGTTTGGGAGGCCACTATTGACCTATGACCTGTGTGACCTTACAATTCAATACATTTCCAGTACCTGGCAGATCACATCTCACTGATGTATAGACTCAAGAAAATAATTTGAATTTCGATGATCTTGATCTTTAACCTCAATATTGTTTGGGATACATCATCTTCACCTCACATATCCACTCGTATAAAATGGCGATTTTCAATCATTTCCGATTTTTATGCCACAGTGACCTTGGACTTTGACCTACTGGCCTCAGTTTGGGTACCCGTCATCTGCGTGGCCGCATAATTAAACTGGTGACATTTGGGAGGAATCGGTGTATTCATTAAATTTTTAAGAAACTAAATCAGGAGAATCGAGAGAAGGAGGAGAAGAATAAAAAGGGAGATTTCATAGGACATTTTCCGCGATTAGTCCAGATTCAAATGTGCCGATTTCCCTATCCGCCTTCTTCGTTGTATACTGTTGTCCTACATAGGGTACACTGGAGGATCCTAAACATATAACTCGCCAACAATCATCATCCGTCTAGGCTAACAGTGACTGATCTTTATTATACGACCATTAGAAAAACCCAAGAATGGTGTTAGATATCGTCTACAATCATGAAGAAAGGCACAATGCTCGGCAATTACTCATCTTCACAGTATAATACTGCAATATTTTGTCCCGTTTATGACTTAGTGCAGTGAAGCAACCGTTTCAAGATTAACACACATTCTTTACGGAACACTGGATTAAGAAACCCATAAATCAGAGGATTGATAGCGTTTGTGAGATAATAGCTTCTGAGAAAGAAGTTCAAAGCGACGTACGAAGAATCTGATAGCTTCTCTATAAATCCCTTCTCACCAGCTATGATTCCGTGTAGGATAAGTGTTGGGAAGAATGATACAACGAACGATATTGTTATACTGATACAAAGAAAAGTTGCTTTGTCAACCCTGTACCTCGACGTGCTCGGATGGTTTCCCTGTTGTGCCTTTCTGGAGTCTCTCGTTCCTGGCTGCTCCCCTATTGTCATTTTACTCCGTTTTCGAACTTGGAGTACAACGCACATGTATAGTATTAACAGGGAGAGTATGCCCATTACGTGAACGACAACAAACACTACATAGTATATCATGGTGAAGACCGAGTTTTTTATATTTCGGTCTATCGCACATTCGTATCCCACAATGCCTGGATATGGTGTCTGGATTTCGGTTATTCCGTAGACTAGGATACTAGGGCTCCCCAAACCAATCCCAAATATTGCACATCCAATGATGAAATAACGATATTTTCTGGTAACTAGCGACTGAGTGAGGGGTTTACAGATTTTGTAGTATCTTTCTATTGCGATTAGAACAAAAATAGCCTCGGATGTAATCACAGTGAAAAAAATTATGAAACGAAATATTTTACAAATAGCAGGTTGGTCAAATACATATTGGAATTGTATATCATAAAGGTCAAATGGTATCCCCAGAACACACGTGCTTAAATCTAAAACGGCTAGACACAAAATGAATCTATTTGCTACTGTCTTTTCCATTCTCTTTTTGTATATGTAACACGTAACGGAATTTCCCAGATTTCCGATGACCATGAATAGGACAAGATATCCAACAACAGGGACCATCAGCCTAACCTCTTGCTCGTTCAAATCTTGCAATAGGATGTGGGTATTATTTAACTTTTCAGAAGCTCTTCCCGTAGACGTTGTGTTTTGAAACAGACGTCCTCTTTGCGAAGAATATTTTGCTTGCCGTGCTGTAGTTGTATACATAATGAAGCCAAGATCCTTCTATTCCCACCCTGGTAATGGATTTATCAGATGTTCTATTCAAGAAGTGGTGTCCTGAAATGAATGAAAACAAGGCTAAAACGTTCAGATTAAAAAAAAGAACAGAACGATAACTATACGAAAGATTTCCGGCATAACTGTTCATCGATTCTGGCGTGCAAGTGAGAACGGTTCACTGTAATCTCATGGGTACATAGGGTCGACTCGATGTGTTTTTTGTTATATTTTTGGGGGAGCATTTGTCATGCTTGGTTTGCATTAATTATGACATAAGAAAGAGCCAGGTCTTTAGTTTTTGGCATGAATGACTTCCTGGGCGTTTTATCACACGTTATCCCTTACACAAATATCTTATAGGATCATATAACATTTTGAAAAATCCTATAAGATTCTGAAAAATCCTATAAGATTCAAAACAATCCTATAAGATTCTGAAAAATCCTATAAGATTTAATCCAATAGGATTTCTAGATTATTGGAATTTTCCCACGAACTTTTACAGTAACATAACATTATAAATTAGAACTACATGTATACAAGTTTCAATGATCTTAATTAGCTCTGGGACTATCCCAGCTTAAAATTGGCTGATTTGATTTCACTCGGTGACATCAGATCTCATTTCCATGAAATCACTAAACATCAGATTTGTACTTCACAGTTCAAAATAGCTGCAACTGTGTAAATTATTCACATGTGGTTATTAGCATATTACACAGAACTGTGAACACTTTTGGATCTTTGAAAGTGATCTGTACCATGGGTTTCCATTCAAATAAAATAAAGATATTAATAATATCAGTCTCTCAAATATTAGTGTTATCAAAATAGTATCCTATTAGATACGAAATCTTGTTGAATTTAGATTTTATAATCAGTCCAAATCCACGATTTTATAGTAAAATTGGACAAAATGGGAAAAACCTATTTTTAGAAGAATCAGTTCTATCATAATGTCAGCAGCAAAAAATGTTCATTAAAGAATACTTTATATTATCCTCTTCATTATTATCAATTGTTTAAATAGAATATATATATATGTTTCTGATAGTCTTTTTCCTCTTCACTGTCTCCTCGAAATGGGTGGAGTTATCTGCCCTTGATAATTTAATTGAACACCGGGGGCGTCACCATCATCTTAAAACAATAACAAAAGAAATGGCTGACCACAAGTGCAAAAATCAGATGGATTTGTTCATGTTAAGCTAGCACTCTGGAGGTTTGAAGATCTGTATTTCAGATGCTGATGAGTGCAGCTTGTGACACGGTTAGTAAGTTATACATATAACTATAATATTTATGACATACTGACATACATACTACATAAATATTGCTATCTGGACTGGTTGTAATAATGTACTTCACCTTATAATTGCAGTCAAATTTAATGGGTCATATAGCATGGCTTTCACAAAGAAATATCCATATCTCTGTCTCAATATCACTTTCAGATCTACCTAGGTTCATCAAGCAGTGTGGATTGACATTGCCATGATTGTGTCAATTGTCAGTTTGGAAACCCCAGGCTTGGGCAACTCATATGAAGATTGGCATGCATCCCTGGAGGAAATCCCCTGAGGGTGAGATATTTTTATCACAAAACTGTTTGTATACTTCCTGTTCATGTCAAAACAGTGAAATTTAACTGGTAGATCTAAATAAATTACCTTGTTGTTTTGAAGTGTTTATTGATTTATAAAATTTATTGATTTTTGTTCCTTCCAGAAGATTAGAGAATATATTCATACCAAATTTTTGAAAAATGGTAAAGAAATATGTTATAAAATAGTCAATTGTTTAGACTTATCATCATTATAACAGGCTATATTTTCCTTGTCTATTGATTGCACTATTCGTTACCAAAGCTAAGGATCTTCGCACACTTCAATTGTACATTTCTACCCACATCTTGAGACATGGGAACATTTCATTTCATTTCAAAAATTTAAGAATACAATTTGTAGTTGATAAACATTTATTTGTTATTTGAAAACCTGTATGGAGATTTAGTTGAACAAGAAATTAACAAAGACAAATTATAAAAATTCACATGATTGTTTCACTTCAATTATAATGACTTCTTACATTATATACTTTCATCTTCCAGCATGCAGCTGCTACAAGGAACTCGGCTCACTTCAAGCAGCCACTCGACTGACAGGAAATTTAATGAGCACACCTAAGGTATGATTGATGTCTTCATTGTATATATTGGTTAGAATGTCACACTGTTTATCTCCCCTGTTGTGCATCATGGAGTACTAAAGAAAGGATAATAGACATCTTCATCAATCTTTTGTAAATCGTACGGATGTGTTTCATTCTTTACCCTTGATGGTAGTCAACCTATTCAATCATCCTGGGTGTATTAAAAAAAGAAGAACTGGATAGCATGTTATACGGAACCATATATACAACTGATCAGTTTTAATTATATGCAGGTATTTTTCGCAACAGGCCAAGAAGTCCACAATTCAGACTGGTGGGTTACAGCAAAGGTTGGATTACATCCCGGGACAGTCCAATCATACGAAGGTATTAACTGACTAAGAATGTAGCTAAATGATGAGACAGTTAATTGAACTTAAACTTCATTAATTTAAAAAATAATTTGGATTGAATTTGTGGAGTATTCTAATAGCTAAGAAATAAAAGTACTGATCTTTGTACGGAAAATTTTTAATCTAGTCCCATTCACGGATTGTTATTATTTCTCACAGTGGCTTACTGCAAATTATTTCATTCCCTTCCAAACGACTGCCAGAAGAACTTTCCCGGTTCCGAGAAGGCCATTCGGGATGCCACGAAATCTAAACTGAATGGCGAGCAGAAGCTCTACAGGAAACTGATGGAGATTATGATACTCTGTTCACGTTCCTCCGTGAATATCTATCTTT
>JAVTVY010035631.1:0-140680 GCA_036873755.1 Hanleya hanleyi | reverse complement strand
GGAGCAGCAAGAACGGCCTAGGTCAGCTTCGAGTTCAAGTCATACCCGTTCCACGGAACCGTATACCGGTACTGCGGCAGACAGATCTCGTAGACGAAGCCGATCCCTAGTGCCACATTAAGATTGGGAGAGGTGCCGGACGAGGCGACGGTCCCGTTCATCTTATATAGAGCTTCGAAGGCGCCGTTGCAGGGATTTCTCGCCAGAGCGACCTTACATCAGGCGGCAGAGGAGTCGTTCACCGGTTTCCCATCATCGGCTACAGCGCACGGATTCGGGAGATCGGGCTTATACCCGTCGTCACCCTAGCCCGGGTCATCAAGAGAAGACCGATCATCGGGATAAGAAAAAATCCGGAGATGCAGCCATGGATCGGAGCCGTCCCGCGGAGCGGAGCGGGCAGACGTCCGTTCCAGAAATACCTCCGACAGCAACCATCACCACGGAAGAGGTTCCTGCAACGGAGGCCCGGGAGATTACTCGACCCCATTCTTCTAGCAGTGCTGAGTCTGGCTCGGATGATGAGGACCATGCACGACGTTCCACTTCTGCGGCATCCTCATCTCAGGTTTCAACCCCCATCCTTCGGGCGGAGGTAGAACGGAATACCGAGGAAGAGATTTCCTTCAGGGCCAGGATAGCGGCATTACACGAGTTGGTTCCTGAAATGCCCAAACTAGCGGTTGGCGAAGGCAAGCAGCTTACCGACCAGCTTTCGGATATCACCCGTAATGGAGGAGGCTTACAGCAGCAGCTCTCTACGGACTGAATAAGCCGTCTAAGGAAGAAGCTTTGCCTATATGTCCACCATCTCCGGCATCAGACGACTTGTGTGTCAGCATGGATCGACAGTGCAGGGCTCAGAGGGCGCTCCTGGAACCTGGTCCGTATAAGGCTACATCCTTCACGGAGACAACTTACCGTTCAAGGCCCCGAAGCCGGACCTAGATCTTGACAGACTGTTGAACGTCACAAAGTCGCCAGCAGTTGTACTCCATCAGAAGCAAGCTTGTGCTGTAGAAGACATGATGTTGACTCAATACAGAATTACATCACTGGTTCCTGACAGCCATAGCCAGGGTAGTCCAGGATCCAGATAAGAAGCATAAGATGGATCTTTGACTTTCTCACGGAGTAGGGAACCTGCACCGACAGTCGGACCATCAACACCTGAGGGCAAGTACAAGCAATCTTACGATGCTCATCCCGGAACATCTTCGCCCGCCTTTCAGAGTGAAGATGCCGGATCCGGGTCTAAGGACAGAGAAGTTCACATTCATCGATGCGGAATTCACAGTTTAAGCGGTCCATTGCTCGTGCAACAGATGACCGGCACGTGGGTACCACGACAGACAAGCAACGCATCATCTTCCTCAAGGATATCTACGTTGGAAGATGGTTTCCCCTGGAAGGTAGTCAACTGCGTCAAGTTTGGGGGGGAGCAAGATCCCAGTCTCTGGAAACATCTACACTGGTCCTAGCAGTACAGTATCAGCTATACCTGGTTACAACACCATGTGTTTCACATCACTGCAGGGTTACCACCGACAACTTCCTCCAAGTCCTACAAGGGTACTACAATCGGAAGATCATTTTTCTTCTATGGAGGTGCCGGGACCCGCAGCAACCGAAGTAACAGCAAGCTACTATCTACTGTACAGCCGCTTCAAGGCCGGAGGATGTACTATGTTGGAGGGCCTCTGGTCAACACTACTTCTGTTCCAGCAACAGCTGATCTTTCCTTCAGAAGCTGTACCAGGACATGGAATTCCAGTCAAGTAGTATACAGGGGTATCCCTCAGCATCATCCAGAGTTGTCAAGTTCACCCACGGAATCGACCAGATTCCAGCGTTTCGGCTTGCCATGACCTTCGCCTACAGCCTCACCGAACATGCCAGTTACTACCCGAGAAGAGTTGGATATGGTACTGGGGCATTCTTATGCCTACCATTCGAGCCAGTTTAATCAACTGTAGTCAAGATTCTGTTCTACAGGACAGCTCCATGACAGTCTTCACTCCGCAATCAGAGCATTACGCAGTGGAATGCAGTTCCTTGACAGGATGACAGATTGCTCAACCAGATCTTTTCATCCAACTCCGGAGTTCGTCGTCTGGAACAATTCCGCATGTCAAGGACCAGACATTCTGAGACTGTACCAGTTTCCAGCATTGACAGATTTTGTGTACCTGCTGGAGGAGAAGAGCTTTTAGATCCAGTCGGAGGCTTGGGACACTCTTCATACAACTGAGAAAGGAGTTCCAGCTGCCTTTCTTCCTTCTTCACTTCTAACAGACCCATCAGCGGACGTTAACAGTTCATCATCATTACATGGGTGGAGGAAGACTGCCGTCTGGGTTAACCAACTCGCCATCTACGCTCCTACTCCTTTATGAAGACATCGTCTCACAAGATTAGAGCCAGCGTGACGTCTGAGCCACTTCAACTCACGCTGAATGCTATCTTCAGGCGGGTCTATACAGACAATAGGATGGCTACACTGAACCTACTGCAGTGTATAATCCACTATTCCTATCAGGAAAAAGGGGGGGCGCCGCTCATGCAAGCAAGATCCGACAATCCGGCAAGCATAGAAGACAGACCACGTCGGAGACGAAGGGACTTCAAGGCATCACGATGGCATCTGATTATCTAGCCGGGTATGCGGGCAGATGGTCGGAATACATTCCCCCACTCACCGCACTACTCGTAATACCTTGAGTTCCCTACGCTTCTATATGACACGGGAATTATCTTGATATTACTAGGCATATGAGATTTACAAAATCAGAACAGGGCGTGCTCCGCTCAATCCAAAAGCAAGCCACAAGGCCGGCTACCCAACCCCCACTGTTGGGAGTCTGGCATTAAGTAACAACGGGTGACGTTTTAAGACATAAACATGAAACATTTATAAATAATGTTATTGTTTATTATTAAAACAAACCCGTTGTTACGGTTTGATTTACCCACCCATCCTCCCCGCTTGGCTCGGCCTTGTCATAAACAGGTCTTGCCGTTGCACAGAAAAAGAGAATGGGACATGCGCGGAGAGCACGCCACCTAGCGGACGATCCAGGGGACCGTTAAGGGGAGATAATTTGTTTGCAGTGGATCTCCAAATGGAGGGAAAGTGGCATTAAGTAACAACGGGTTTGTTTTAATAATAAACAATAACATTATTTATAAATGTTTCATTATGGAAACTGAACTTTAAATGGTGTAAATACATATGATTATCACTATATTAGCAATTGATTCTTCATTTCCATCTTGAATAATTATGTTGAATCAGAATTGTGACTAATTAGTCCGTGAAATGATCCCCTCATTTGATATTGATACATGTATATATACATAATGGGTGCATGTGCCATCTACTGAATTTCAGATCTGATGCTTGGATTTTGAATTAGACATGGTATTGCTATATTAATTTAACACTAACAGGAGCATATATCATGTATTTCTGTGCCAGTGAAGCTTGATCTTTCTAGGCTAGAAGTGAAACAAAATGCCCCTCGCCCTTATAGACACTTTAAAGTGATCGTAAACCCTCAAGTAAAGTTTCCATCAAATGAAAGACCATTGCAAACAGTGTGGAAAAATATTTATTGTATTTTTTTACGATTTTATTACACGAAGTAAACTGCAAATAAAGCATGGTATTCTATGGTGGTCTGTTGCAGTCATATTTAGGTCCAGTGACATCACACTGCCTTAATACATATATTTCAAACTGTGTATGCACTTTCCAATGCTTGATTCAAGCTTAAGGTGTGTATACTTTGAGTTTCAACACAGACTCACTGTTCCAATGTGCATGTTTCACCAAAATCTGGGAAATTAAATGCAATATTCAAATTGACTTGACACTTATGAGTTACCATCTTCCAGATTTTGCTGAAACATGTACATTGGAACAGTGAGTGTGTTGAAACTCAAGTATACACACCTTAAGCTTGAATCAAGCATTGGAAAGTGCATACACAGTTTGAAATATATGTATTAAGGCAGTGTGACGTCACTGGACCTAAATATGGTTGCAACAGACCACCATAGAATACCATGCTTTATTTGCCGTTTACTCTTTGTAATAAAATCGTAAAAAATTATAATAAATATTTTTCCACACTTTGCAATGGTCTTTCGTTTTGATGGAAACTTTTCTTGAGGGTTTACGATCACTTTAATAGGCTTATTTTTGAAATACTAGAACATGTACTACATGTACTCCTTGTCTATTGTCATGGGGCGAATTGAGATTTTAATTGAAATAATACAAAATGCTTCGCCATTCTGTTTTAATATTTTGTTGACTGTTTTCTTATTCATACCATACGTTTTGTTTACATTATTCTCATTTTCCAGTTCGATTTGATTGGCGAGATGCCTTTAATTTGGAGAGCCTTCTGACAGAAGAGGAGATTATTGTGAGAGATCAGATCCGGGCTTATTGCCAAGAGAAACTCATGCCACGGATTTTGTTAGCTAACAGAAATGAGAGTGAGTAGTTGTCGTGCTTGTGACCAATGTTTTAATACTCTTGGATTCCTGCTTATTTACACCTTCACACATCAAGTCAAACACTACATATACTTGTCTTGCCTTGGTGAGGTCATAGCTCTATAAATATTTAGCTGTCTACATTTGGAGTCATATAGAAGAACTCTCGCTGCACAGGGCTCTCAGTGGCCGCTAGCCTCACACCGCTGAATCCGCATGGGCTCGAGCCCCGCTGGTCCATGTGTGAAAGTTTGCCCGTTACTTGCCGACGGGCGGTGGTTGTCTCCATGTACACCAGCTTCTTCCACTAATCAAACTGGCTGTCACCATATGAGTGAAATAACCTTGAGTGTAACATTAAACCAAATCCCTTCCCCCTCGATGCACAATTTCTTTCAGCTCCTACCTTGAGTGGCTATATTAACGGAGTTCATCATCCCCTTAATCACGGAAATAACAACCCAAACAAAGACTATCTGCATGAATTTTTTCCCCATTTTCTCAATTTCCTTTCTTACTCTTACTCATCTTGGTGAGAAATTTGACTTCCTGTAATTGAGAATATCATCTACCACAGTTGTGACAATGTCTACTTCCCTTCTGGTGCCAAGGGGAGGTAATTTAATGTCTGAATGGAGGTGGATTGTATTGCAACCAATGACTGATATGAATACCAGCAGAAGTTCATAAAACTGGGGCTTCTGATTCCAGCAATAACATAGACCATTTTCTAATTTAATTTGGAAGGCAGAAAATTTAATGGTAGTTCTTTTTCATCCACATTTTAAAATGAGTCCACTATTGAAATCCTTTTAGCTGTCCGATGAATTTATTCACAAAATGTAATGTACTTGTTAAAATTTCTGATTTTATATCAAGCCTTCATCTTTCAGCATTTGACCCTGAGATAATTCCCGAGATGGGTCAGTTGGGTGTACTGGGTCCTACAATTAAAGGTTATGGTTGTGCCGGAGTCTCCTCTGTGGCTTACGGCCTCATAACTAGGGAAGCAGAAAGGTAAATAGAAAATGTCCATATAGATATAAATTCATTAGGTTTCATCAAATTGAGATGCTATGGTTTAAAATAAAATCCGATGATTTTAATTATATTGTTGCGAAGACAAAACACTGACTAAGGAAGAAAACTGGTGCACTTTGAACTAATTCGTCGAAATATCGAAAGCACCTTCATATACATGCTGTTTCATCATAGACTTGCTCGATTATATGCTTCCAGTATCAGGTCGATAAATGAATCTGCTGAAATTGAGATATTTCATTTTTTTTTTCACAGAGTGGACAGTAGTTACAGATCAGCTATGAGTGTCCAGTCCTCCTTAGTGATGCATCCCATTAATGCATATGGTACTGAAGCACAAAAAGAAAAATATCTGCCTAAATTAGGTAAGAAATAACTGTCCTGGTAATGTTTCTGTTCAATCCATTTTTAGTGGTCCAGAAAATCAGATTTTTTTTGCATACATGTATGTACTAAATGAATGAACCTCTGTCAATGACCCATGCAACTTGGGTAAAGTTTCAATGCTACAACATTGGTCTGGTGCCTTTTTTCACAGGTTAAATGGATTCATTTTCTGAAACTTTAATGTGGTTTGTGAACTAGACATATCCTCTGATAATATCTGTAAATCGGGCACTGGAAATACATACTTTTTTTTAGTCAGCAGGTGATGAATGCTAAGGGTTAGCAGGCCTCTCAAGGAGCAAAATGAAGGCGAGTGATTCGTCACTCGCCTGAATTTAAGCTTAGGCGAGTGGGGCGAGTGCTTTTATCACTCGGCTGAGAAATTCCTGAGGCGAGTGAAATGCTGAAATTACTTCTACAAGTACATTACAGAATATGTGGGTCACATATGCGTGGTTCAGAACGGTGTTGTAGTCTTCTTTATTAATTCGGAACACTGATGTAAGTTCCTCTCCCCATATTAGGTACGTTGATAGTTCTATCGGCTTTCCTTTCGGATTCGACATCGTGCAATTTTCCGCTAACATCTTGCTAACAGTGACACAATTGTCAGGAATGAAAACGCAGGCGTGCTTGGCACCGGAATTGCGTGAGATCAATGAAAAGCATGGACTTGATCGTGGGACGAAAGTCAAGTCCGCGTAACATCGAGAGTAAATCAAAATCGAAAACTAATGTTTAAACGCAGTGATGTAATGTTAAACAAAATCGGAAACTACATGTAATGTTTAAAACGGCGTGATGCCATGGTGGTTTGAGCCGTGGTGTTTGACGGATTTTATATTTGCGGAAATCATAACCCACGGCTCAAAACGTGTCTGTATGGAAATACAAGGGAGGCAACCAGTCTACCTGTAATTTCGTTCCGTCACAGGGTTATACTTTTTGCACAAACACATGAACAGTCTCTGCGAGGAAGGGCGAGCGATCGCTCCCGCTCGCGCCCGCACACGCCCAAAGACCTCCAGGCGACCGATTTATCACTCGCCCATAATTGTAACGAAATCCAGCTAAATGGTATCATAAAACAATAGAATCGCCTCCCGTAAAACTTTAATTTTCAACGAGTACCTCCGAAGAAAACTCAAACAGAAAGCGGAAATAAACTTGACTAACTTTTGACATGCGCATAACGCGAACGTCCTGACCAAACACCTTTTGCAAAGTGATGCGTGATTGGCTTATTAAGACACAACGAGCACGATCATTGGTTCATCATCTGTTACAGGGAAATCAGCGAGCACGTGTTTCTCTGGGCGGGCAATTTGTACCGACGAGAGCTGCTGGAGATCGGCGTACGTGACATGCAGGTTCCGTCTCTTGCTCGAGCAATAATCCTGTTGAACATTTCTTGTATCGTCTCTTTAGCGATGGCAGGCATTCCGAAAGGAAATAAAGTGGAGTTGAAAACTTTCAACAACTGGGGAACAGCCGTTCAACAACACATCGGTTTTACAACCGAGTAGAGGGATGGTCGGCAGTACTACGTCACATTCGTCTTGGTGCAAGCTGTGTGCACGGTATAAAGACAAGATCTCCGGACATCCTAATCTCCGCGGGGCGGCCAAAAAAGCATTTGACAGCTATGTAGAGGGTACCAATTCCGTAACGAAGAGTAATATCTTGAGGCACCTTGAAGGGAAGGTCCATGGAATATCCATTCTTGTTCATTCTGGGTCCGAGAAAGATGAACCCGGTAAATAGATTTGAATTGAATTGTATATTCTAAAATAAACAATGCCATCATAAGCAGACGAAAAATAGTATATACCAAGTTAAAAATATTTAGAATAATTTACATACATGTACATTAGAAATTAATTAAAAAACTGAAAATTACATAAAACTGATAAATATATTCCATTTAAATTATACTAGTAATAGTTGAACAGAAAATTTGAAAAAAAAGTTCGTCCCAGCAGAGCGATAGCTCTCCCAGTAGTGTTTTGGGCGAGCAATTGACAAGGAGAGTGACAGCTCCCCCAAAGCATTTCAGGAGAGTGATTTACAACTCGCCCTTAATCTGCTCATCGAAAAGACTGCATGAAGCGGAAGTGAGTGATCGCTTGCCTCTCCTTGAGAGCCCTGGTTAGGGAGCCGGTATGTGCATAGGCCTAACTGCATACGCATATAATGGGTGGCATTGGCTGTCACAGTATCTCAGTGTGCTGTAACAGTTTCACACCTTGGACAGCAAGTCTTGTAAAACAACTTAAGGCAATGAGAAAACCTTAAAAATTAAGGGATATTGACAAAGAAATGAAAGGAGTTAAGAAGTGTTTTTTAACGGAACAAAGACTAATCACATGAGTTTTGTTTTCCATACCACACCTGGGTATATATATCAAAGTAACAGTTGTCGCATCTCTTCGCCTGACACAACGATTTAATATGATTTATAATGTCATGTACATGCATAATATGGCTTTTGTTTGAACAGCACGAGGCGAGCTGATTGGTTGTTTTGGACTGACAGAACCGAACCACGGCAGTGACCCAGGCTCTATGGAAACCAAAGCAAGCTATGATCGTAGCAGTAAAACATACAAATTGAATGGAGCAAAGTCATGGTGAGTTAATAGCTAACTGCACTTGTACATCTTCTCTAGCCAAGTCGACGTACTTCGCGTTGCTCTGTACATCACATTGGCATACTTCTCAAGTAAAGTTGGAACGTGAATCCTCATTGATGAGTGGGATGCAGACATAGCTTGCTGCATCCAATCAAAATGCGCGTTTCGTAGCAGTTTCCCAAGATGGCGGCCCCCACTAAGAACGAGCTGTGACGAATGTGCGGGGAAATTTTGCCGAAAACAATCCAGAAGAAGCATTTTCACAGCCACTTTCGGTGCTCCTGATCAATTGAATCAGATTTTGGGATGCGCTGCAAGGTCGAACGATAAGGAATCGCCTTACGTGGGTGGTCGACTTCAAATTGATGGGGAACAACTCCTGGACATGCTGGAGGCAAAAAGTCGCATCGTTAAAACTTTCACAAGGTGGCGCAGAGCAGTATTCCTCTGCCACCAGCCAAGAATGTCACGGCAGCATAGAGAGCTTTGCGATGTAGTTGACTTGGCTGGTGAAGATGGCACTCATACAGATTATGGAAGAATATTTCAAATTCAATTCAATGTGGTGGACGGTGGTATTACGAATATGGGGTATCTATATAGAATCCCAGGCTTTATATAAAAATACACCAAGATCTGAAACGCACTTTGGGTGAAACAAAATACATCAGCATATTCTACAATTGTCACTCTATATATTCCTGTCGTCAAATTTGTAAATTTGTGCAATTTTATACCTTTGCTGGGCGATTCAAAATCCAACCTGACTGTCCATTCAACCCGTCACAGCAAGGTGGTTGCCCGCTTCTTTCTCGATTCTGTTTGGTCAGCTGATCAGTGTGTGACCTCGCTTGCTGGAGGCGTGTCGCGACTGACCAATCAGAATCGAGAAGGAAGCGGAAGATCATCTCGCTGTGCCGGGTTGAATGGACAGTCAGGCTGGATTTTGAGTCGCCCGGCAAAGGTATAAAATTGCACAAATTTACTAACTTGACAATGTGAATATGTAGAGGGGCAATTGTAGAATATGCTGATGTATTTTGTTTGGAGGTAAACCGTTTATTTCTCATTTCACCCAAGTGCATGCGTTTCAGACCTTGATATCTTTTCATATAAAGCTCAGGGTTATATATAGAGACCCCATATTTTGACACTTCACCATAATACCACCGTCCACACCCGCCAAACTCTTGTTTTGAGGGCCTGTGATACAAATATAGAACCATATACATGTAATTTTCGGACACCCAGGGGGGATCAAATTTGATTGATAAAGAGTGACTGATCAGATTTCAAGGCAAAATCTGAAACATCTTTTATTCTATTCAATGGTTTTTTTTTATCAAATTTTCGAAAAGGTTGCCGTTGGTCAAAGTAAGAAATTGTAATTATGGGATTTGATTTTGATTTCACCGGAGCATAATATAGTCAAATGCATATTATAGAAGATTGGCGGGATAAAAACTCCAAGGGGCTTGTTTTGTAATAAAATGTCATTTTGTATCCGGTGTAGATGGCGTAGATGATATCAGTCGCTAGACTAAAGAGAACAATATTGTCTGGGTACAACAATCTTCCAGACGCAAGACTATAAAGGCCTGAACAATATAGAAACTTAGCTGAAAGACACCCAAATTTGGGATGAGTGAATGTTGACTGGATGAGTGAATGTTAATAGGGTTATTGAATTTCGATAGGGTGATTAAATGTCAATAAGGTGATTGAATATCACTATGGTGTGATTGAATGTCAATAGGGTGATTAAATGTCAATAAGGTGATTGATTGTTAATATTGGGTGATTAAATGTTAATATAGGGTGATTGAATGTTAATAGGGCGATTGAATGTTAATACAGTGATTGGATTTTGGATGATTTTTTAATATAGGGTGATTGAATGTCAGTAAGGTGATTTAATGTCAATATAGGGTGATTGAATGTTAATATAGGGTGATTGAATGTCAATAGGGCGATTGAATGTTAATACAGTGATTGGATTTTGGGTGATTCAATGTTAATATAGGGTGATTGAATGTCCATAGAGGGTGATTGAATGTTAATATAGGGCGACTGATTGTCAATAGGGTGATCAAATTTTAGGTGGTTGAGTGTCAATATGGGGTGATGGAATGTCAATAGGGTGATTGAATGTCAATAAGGTGATTGAATGTTAATATAGGGTGATTGATTGTCAATTGGGTGATCAAATTTTAGGTGGTTGAGTGTCAATATGGGGTGATGGAATGTCAATAGGGTGATTGAATGGCAATAGTTTGAGTGAATGTCAATAAGGTGATTGAATGTTAATATAGGGTGATTGAATGTTAATATAGGGTGAGTGAATGTCAATAGGGTTGTCAATATGGGGGGATGGAATGTCGGGTGATTGAATGTCAATATAGGGTCATTGAATGTCAATATAGGGTCATTGAATGTTAATATAGGGTGATTGAATGTCAATATAGGGTGATTGAATGTCAATGCGGTGATTGAATGTCAATACGGGGTGATTGAATGTTAATATGGGGTGATTGAATGTTAATATAGGGTGATTGAATGTTAATACAGTGATTGAATTTTAGGTGGTTGAGTGTCAATATGGGGTGATGTAATGGCAATAGGGTGATTGAATTATTGGAGCATTTATCATATTATCCGAATCCGGTGAATTATCAGAGGAGTCTTTGAATGGTTTCGCAAGAACAATACAAGATTAATATATAGTGCTCGTTCCAATCCTGGACTTCGGCCCATTATCATTGCTTGCAGGATAACAAACTCACCGATTGCAGATGTTTTCATAGTCTGGGCCAAGTGCGACGCCGATGACAACAGAATCCGAGGTTTCATCTTAGAGAAAGGTCTGAAGGGACTGTCAACGCCAAAAATTGAGGGCAAGTTCTCGTTGCGAGCCAGTATCACAGGACAGATAGTCCTGGAAGATGTGGTAATACCGGAGGAGAATCTTCTACCCGGGGCGATCGGGCTAGCTGTGAGTAGTTGGATTGGTTGAGAAATATGTCTTATCCACATGTCTTATTATGAACCCTTGATTAAAATGACGGTAAATTTAGTCACACAGTCTCGGACATGCATACAACTTCAGACAAATCATTGAGAAATTTACTAAATCATGATTTTAAGTCCCATATTCGCATGTTTTGTTATAGCAAACCACTTCGATGTCAACCGTGATCTTTTCAATAACTTTTTGTTCGTATAAATTTGATCACCCCATATTTCTCGGTCCAAATATGCACTTAAATATGAATACATTTCTTGAACCAAGCAGCAGACAATGTCTACATACAATGTAGTAGTGACCTGTCTTACACTTACTTATTTCCTATATTTTCCTATATTTTATTAAGAAATTCCTATATTTCGCCTATATTTTGGTACATTTCTTCCTATATTTTCTCCTATATTTTCACTGTGAGCCACTTGCAGGTCTGTAGAGCCTTGATCTTTGTTACAATGCTGTCTTATGGGGTCCTCTAGGTCAACTTCACTCAGGCTGACCTTGGCCTATTTTCATGGGTCCTGATGAACACAATACATTCAGCTAGAGCCTTGATATTTGGCACAATGATGTGTCATGGGTGCCCTCTGCCCTGTTCACTCTGGAGTGACCTTGATCTCTTGGCAAGTTATCGTAAACATACAACCTCCATGTAGATGATACGCAAATTGTGAAAATCTGTTGTTTTCCAGATTTTTCATGCCACGTCACCAGTCCGATCTCTGGTCTCAAATTGTCAATTGCAGTCATATTTTGCTTGTGAGCGCAGTATCCCAAGACTATGCTGCCTCATATAGACCTTTATTGCCAAGTTCACTACTAGTGAGACTTGCTGAGAGGATTTGTACAGTGAAATCAATGTTCATTTTCAGACAGGCTCTCTGGTGGGCGACCTGCTAGTTACGCTGCTTGTTTTGTACGGTACTAAAGTTTGAGTTTATGTTTGTATGGCACTCGAAACAAAGCCACACTTCTCAGATCTTCTTTATAGAATACTAGCAAAATTTATCGTAAATGTGTTAACATTGCATTAACTAGTTTACGCCTCAGTACTTACTCTCTAGAAATCGAGAGAGGTCGATACAAAGACGTACCACCTGATGAGAGGGTCTGCAAACAGTGCTCACTAGGTTCTGTTGAGGATGAGCGACATTTTTTTTGTCATTCCCTTTCTACCATGCGCTCAGGCAGGGTATCGTCAATATTATATTTCAAAAGCGGTATGATAAATGTAACCTGTTCGAGCTTCTCCTGGACCCCCCTTCTGATATTGCTCCTGCCGTGGAATCCTTCATTTATGGCTGCTTTGAAGAGAAATATTTATTACACTCAAGCAAGGTTCCTGTCTCTTGAACAGTCTTTTACTATAACTGAGGGTTGCTTGCGGATAGCGGCTTTTTGGTTTTTGGGGCATGGTGGTTTCGACGTGTTTCCACGCGTCGTTTCACTTCAAAGTGACGTGTGGAGGCATGTTGGGACTGTTGGATTTTATTGACCGGGAGGTCTTTGTCTGCGAGTAATTCTTATTCTTCATGCTATAAGTTGTACGCGTTCTATGTAGCCTTATTAAGCTATTTGGCTGTATTTTAGGTCAGTTACTTGTTAATTTGTTGTTGTACCCGGCCCCACATGGGGGTATATGTACAAATAAAAGAAATCTGAAATCTGTTAATTTTACATGGAAACATGGAAATTTCAACTTGGAGTATTTATGAGAAGCCTCTATCCCCCAACACCCTCCCTATTGATTGCTTTCTCATCAAACATGTCAAACGGCATCATATAATGATGATTAACATCAGGTTTCTAATTCATGCAGGGTCCATTTGGATGTTTAAATAATGCAAGATATGGTATAGCCTGGGGAGCGCTGGGTGCTGCGGAGTTCTGTTTAGAACATGCCAGAGAATATACATTAGACAGGTAAAAGAGTTTTCATTTCTTTGCATTATACTACAATAATTTCCCTAATTATTCGCGATGCAGTGATGAAACTTGCCACTCCAAAAATTGGCTACTTTCAAATTATTTGTAAGCTAATTCCAGAAAAACACGAGTGTTCGAATTATATGTAGCACCGATTTTCATGGAAGATCCAAAATGGCATACCACTTCACTGTGATTGTATTTATTATTTGATATCTCTGTCAAGTTCGTTTTAGACTCTGGGACTCTTATAGCACAGCCCTCTATAATTCGAATTATATGTAGCACCGATTTTCATGGAAGATCCAAAATGGCATGTACCACTTCACTGTGATTGTATTTATTATTTGATATCTCTGTCAAGTTCGTTTTAGACTCTGGGACTCTTATAGCACAGCCCTCTATAATTCGAATTATATGTAGCACCGATTTTCATGGAAGATCCAAAATGGCATGTACCACTTCACTGTGATTGTATTTATTATTTGATATCTCTGTCAAGTTCGTTTTAGACTCTGGGACTCTTATAGCACAGCCCTCCAGCTTAGGGCAGCATGGTTTACCATACCATGTTTGTCTGGCACAGGAGGTAGATTAAAGTACCAAACAGATTGGGCTCTCTGAGGATCCATTGTGATCAGTGTCTGTAGAGCCTAATTTTCAAAATTCAAAATTCAATTTTTTTGTAGTTTTGGTTAGGTTTTTGTTAGGATTAGGGTTTTGTTAGGGTATGTTTGTTTGGGTCATCGTCGCCGTGTGACCAATAAGGTTAGGTGCGACGTTAAAATTCAAACAACCAACCAACCTCTTATAGCACAGCTGTGGTATCCATTCATAATGAAAATAGTTACATCTGTTCTTTGATATACATGTTTATATACAGTTTAGTTTATCGGTTTTGAAAATATTGGTGTTTACCTAGCATGATAGAATGACTGGAATGACTTTACTAGATTGTGAAAATGAGCCAGGGTGGGGTTATCAGCGACTTTGACTCTTCAGAAGGTCCCCATTTGAACCCCTTTTCGCTGATATTTTTCCATGCAGTTGGTGATGCCAAGAAGAGATAAACCCCTTTTTCACCCCCAGATGGGCATCTTGCCCATTGATATGTAAATAGGGTCTGAATTACTAGTGATTCTCTAAGGTGGCTGGCATCATTGCTGTGGAGGTGAAGCTAACACCCCCATTATTGTGACTTGGATGTCTCCAATATTGAAGCCAGGTTGTGGTCTGGCACTAGGCCAAACTGTATGGTTATTTCAGCTGAGAGTTAAGTGAGAAGAGAGGAAGTTCTTTGATCCTGGAATGGAGACATTTAACACTACACGAATAAATTTGATCACCCTGTGGTTTTATGGTAGAAAATTTCACTTCCTTTGATTGAGCTATCAGGGGATTTACCATGTACATTGTAAAACACATCAACATTCTTACAAGCAAATTTTGCAACATTCTTTTTCAGGCGCTAGCTATTTGCCAGTTCTTAAGTTAGAAATGATATTCTTCAATTTGACATCCCTTCTTGTTGTAGAAAACAGTTCAACCGTCCCTTGGCTAATAACCAGCTGATTCAGAAGAAGATGGCCGACATGTTAACGGAGATTTCTATAGGACTGCAGGCTTGTCTTCAGGTGGGAAGATTAAAAGATGAGGGAAAGTAAGTACAAGAAAGTTTAGAGGGCATTCAAATCGTCCAGGGTCAATTTTAAGAGAAAAAGTGTTCAAAATGTCAAGTAGATGCTGTTTCCTGCATGTGAACACTGCAAAGAATTGCAGATATCGCAAATCAATGAACTTTGCCGTAAATGCCTTTTTTCAACTTCATTTATCAAGCCAATTTCTTCGTTCCCACTTCGAACTTCCCTTGATAAACCTGGGCCCCTTCAATGTTCAAAGAACTTATAGACACGAGCCGTCGCTGACCTCAAAAACATTTGAATTTCGAAATACGTCGTTATTGATTGGCTGACCTATATAGTGGGCTAATACAAAGACCACATTAGGAGGAATGACGCCGCTACTTGAGGATGATGTCACTCTACTCACAATCGTCATGTAGGTTCTGATTGGTTTGGCAAACGTTCGTAGGTGAAATTTATACCTCACTTTTTGAACACTGAAGGGGATCAGATAAATCAAGGAAGGTTCGAAGTGGGAACATAGAAATTAGCTGGATAAAATGAAGATGGCCGTTTTTCAGCAAACATGAGTATTAATGAGTGTATCCATTTGTATTTGATATTTTCAGAGCTACACCCGAGATGATATCACTGATCAAAAGGAACTCTTCTGGGAAATCTCTGGAGATTGCTCGTGCGGCACGTGACATGTTAGGTGGGAACGGAATCTGTGACGAGTATCACATTATCCGACATGTGATGAATCTTGAGGCTGTTAACACATATGAGGGTAAGAGAATCTGGTCAGACATGCAAATGGAAGCTCTCTGTGGTGCTGTAATCCAAGATCCATTTAACCATACTAAATTAACAGACAGGAAAAACCCTTAAACATGCTGTAAGGCCAGTCCAGGATATTTGTGCTGTTATCCATTGCACTAACAATGTCAGATCCCATAAGATACTTCTTCCCTTCGACAGTCCCACGTCGTGGCCTATTTCACTATAACTTATCACACTCTGCGCCATGTATGGATGCCCAAACTAAAAGTCTAGATCAGGCCCTGTTAAGTTATAATATGTTGCATATTCTCGGCATATTTCTCAATTGCTTGGGGGAAGCCAAGGGGTTTTGTAAGTCTCACCCTCATGGTGTTTTTTTTTTTGGCTTTGAGTTTTTGTGAAGGGGCCGAAATTCGGCATCAAATCATCCTCGGATGAAACCCTGTGGTCCCTCAGGAGAGAGACTGAAAAGTGGTGGTAACCCATACTCCACCACACCCCGATTTCACATGGCAGTTGCTCTTTTTTCCCCAGAACAGAAGGATCTGTGTTTTCTGGAGAAAATCGAATGCAAGTGACATGAAAATATTCATGGCCCGCTCTTTAGGTCACCGCTTCGAAGTAGGTCCAGCTGTCGTAAAATTTTCTACATCTCATAAACAAGTTTTTCTATGCTTACTAAATTCACACCACAGATGGATCTAGACATGAACCAGAATCAGTCCCGTTTCTTGTAATAGCTCTGAATTTTCTTTCTTTTCACAGGTACACACGATATTCATGCATTAATATTGGGTCGAGCCATTACAGGATTGCAGGCATTCACGGGCTAGACGTCAAAGGATCATAGCGACTTACAATCTTAATAAATTAATATCCTATCAATGCTCCCCAATCGTATATGTCGCTATGTAGGATCTTACTGATTTCAATTGAATTTGGTGCTCAGAGTGCACAGGTCATGAATATTTCATAGTCTTATGATATCACGGCTGCATTTTAAACTACTTTACTTACAGTTCTGGAGGGGGGATAGGATCATGGTCTCTGCTTTAACCCAAGGTTTACGCAAAGGACCAGTCCATAATTCTACCCCGCCTTATGCCGACAATCTGGCGAGAGGGCGGCAAAATCAGAAGATTCCCCGACAGCTTGGCGCCTGTTCGGCTTAGCCAACCAAAAAGCCCCTAGCATTATGTTGCCTTCAAAGCACTGTGAAGAGCTCTCGGGATTGGTTGACACTCACACTGCAAGCCGGTTAGATCCTGCAAGCGACATATCCAAATGGGAGAGCAGATAGGATTTAATTTTAATTAGATTGAGTGACTTAGAGACCAACATATAGACAATGAGGACAGATTTTGTGATAAAAGTACAACGAAGATATGCAAACAGTTGATCGTTTATACCATGATGTCTTCCGAGAGAAGATCCGTTCAACAGTAGTAAAACATTTACTTATTCCAGGAAGTTTACTCCAGGCAGATCAATCAAGAAAATCGTGTCACAAAATCTTGAATAAGTCCTGTAGTCAAAATGTGAAATGTTGAAAGTTTTTCATTGTGATATCTGTGACAATCTCATCCTTCACTGATATGCATTTGTTTGGCCCTGACACACTGAATGGACAGAGGCAACAAGGGGGATAACTCTGATGTCAGTCACATCAGGGGAGACCACTGCGGTAGTGTTCTTTCCATGTGTGGCTGGAGAAAACCCAAATCCTGTTAATACTGGGCGTAGTGAAGCCTATCGTTACTGTTTAAGCCTGAACTCCTATCAGTATGCTGTGGTACAACTAACCGCAGACACACTGACAATATGCTGAACATTTCTTGTATGGACAAGGTATTTGTAATTTGTCCACTTGCAAGAATTTTAAACATTTTGTATTATCTGCATTTATTTCTGTTCAGTTTTAATCTGTTGCAGATTATAGGAGTGACCCGTCATAGTAGCACAGCAGTCCTTCACTCACAGTGAAAATTGTTGTTTTGAGATCTCCTGGTTTATGTTACTTCGGGGATTGGGATGGTTCACAATATGACCATTTAATGTACCTTTTATGTGCCAGCCTGAATACATGTTGTTTGCAACTATAGTCTGACCACTCTTTAATGGCATCTCTGGGAGATAAAACTTTTAACCCGTTTATAGATTTTCAGCAGTCTGGCATAATGCCTCGCATTTGAGTTTGCTGGACAATCTTCATCGTCAGGCATCTTCATGTGGATTGTAATTGCCGGTTTTCTTCAAGACCCTTGCGTCAAACCTTCATTTTGACGCAACTTCATCGTGTTGCAGCAAGAATGCTGTAACCTGCTGTCCCCCAAAAAGGAAACGAGCAGACATGTTACAAGTTGGGAACAATTGGGACCGTAACCAGGCATGCCAGGATAGTTTGCTTTCATTTCAAGAGGGCACATCACAGATTTTTTATGAGGAAAAAATGTACATCACAAAGTCGCCTTCATGTTAAAAGAGCATTTGTATTACAAAACGAGAGATCCTGAAGGATCTTGGCGCCCACCATTGTCCGATAATTGTAAGCTAATGACAAGAGGATCTTTTTGTCCATTGTTCCTAAGACGATTGAGTTGTAATTTTGTTTACAGAATTTTGAATCTGATTGAAAAAGATCGAAAAAGGGACACTGGAAAACACCAAGATATAATCTTTCTAAGTTTCAGGAGTTTCAAGATTACTAGAAACTGTACTTATGTCGGTTGTTATAGTACAAGGGAAATGAGCAAAGTTAGTCTGAAAGTGAATGTACTACGGAGGATCCTTCGTCTTCGTTTTGTAGTATTTATTTTTTTGCACGTGTCATCATTGGGTACTGGAAGCGAAGAAAAATCTCTTTGACACTTTGGCATACTTAAGATTTTATAATTAGGAACGAATGCTAATTCTGTTCTGTTTGCTGGACTAGTTTGAGATATCTCTTTTAAGATACCACGCTCGAAAATAGTAAGATGGTACAATACTTAATACTGAAGGGATCCGGTCCACGCAGTACTGTTGAAACTTCGAATTTGAAAGTGTCTGAATCCTGATTATTTCCGTTGGATCGAAACATGCAGTAGTTTACAGTTGTCGAGTTGTGACATTGTGTCACAAGAGTGACGCCCCTTCATGTAGCTGACCCACCAGCAGACGAAAGGGTGGGGTAGTTCACTTGCAACTGCATGGACTAAAGAAAACCGATTTAAAATTTGAAGAAATACATTTTAATTCCCAACGAGAGATCCTGAAGGATCTTGGCGCCCACCATTGTCCGATAATTGTAAGCCAATGACAAGAGGATCTTTTTGTCCATTGTTACTAAGACGATTGAGTTGTAATTTTGTTTACAGAATTTTGAATCTGAGCGAAAAAGATCGAAAAAGGGACACTGGAAAACACCAAGATATAATCTTTCTAACCGAAAAAGGTATCCTGCACAACTAAGACCCCAAGGGGAACCTGTGTATCAAATTTGAAAAAGATCCATGCAGTAGTTCCTGAGAAATCGCGGTAACAAGGTTTCATGGGTAAATCCAAGATGGCTGCCTGGTGGCCATATTGGATTTTCGAATCGGACCAGAAAAGGTTTCTTGCATAACTAGACCCCAAGGCAAACCTGTGTACCAAATTTGAGAAAGATCCATGCAGTAGTTCCTGAGAAATCGCGATAACAAGGTTTCATGGGGAAATTCAAGATGGCCGCCTTGTGGCCATATTGGATTTTCGATTCGGACCGAAAAAGGTATCTTGCAAAACTAGACCCTAAGGAGAATCTGTGTACCAAATTTGAGAAAGATCCATGCAGTACCGAGAAATGACGATAACTAAGTTTCATGGGGAAATCCAAGATGGCTGCCTGGTGGCCATATTGAATTTTGGAATCGGACCAGAAAAGGTATCTTGCACAACTAGACCCCAAGGGGAACCTGTGTACCAAATTTGAGAAAGATCCATGCAGTAGTTCCTGAGAAAACGCGATAACAAGGTTTCATTGGGAAATCCAAGATGGCTGCCTGGTGGCCATATTGGATTTTCGAATGGGACCTGAAAAGGTTTCTTGCACAACTAGACCCCAAGGGGAACCTGTGTACCGAATTTGAAAAAGATCCATGCAGTAATTCCTGAGAAACCGCGGTAACAAGGTTTCATGGGGAAATCCAAGATGGCTGCCTGGTGGCCATATTGGATTTTCGAATCGGACCAAAAAAAGGTTTCTTGCACAACTAGACCCCAAGGGGAACCTGTGTACCAAATTTGAAAAAGATCCATACAGTAGTTCCTGAGAAATCACGGTAACAAGAATTGTTTACGGACGGGCGACGGACCACGGACGAAAAGTGATTTGAACAACCCACCATCTGGTGATGGTGGGCTAAAAACATTTTCTTAAAGTGTAACCGTGGTACTTGTGTAAGTTTATGCCATATTCAAGATAACAATGTGAATAACAAAACGTAGTGAAGATTTCCCTGAACATTTCACTTGTATTATATCTCGGAGGATTCAAAGGCAGATTTCAACAGTGGGAGAGAAATCTGCGCCTCTTTTGACATCAAGAGATGACGTTAACGACGTCATACTTCGAGCCTCCTACACCTTCTGCGGGACCTCGCGGCAATGCAGAGAATGGAACAGTTTTATAACAGTGTTGCGCTGTGACGTGGTTTATCTTTCGATAATAATGTCAAGTTCCGACATGCTTGTCGCGCTGTACACTGTACACTATAATAACATTAATAACACTGAAATTGTTAAAAATTGAAGTCGCAAAACAAGAAAAAGCGTATAAATTCTATAATTGGAAGATTATCTTGGATATGACGTAATCTTGCAGGAGTACCACAGTTACACTTCAACTCTTAAAGGGGCACATTTTCAAATAAAATACCTTGGTTATGGGCCCCGACAATGAAGCCTGTGCCCGATAGAATTCGGACATGTAATGATCCCCATTGTGTATTTTAGATCTAAGTAACAATCTAATAGTTCTACTCTAATGTGAGACACTCGTCCGGTGCTTCTGCTAGCTTGTAGCTAGTGGGAATTTGTAGAGTGCTACATTCGTAACTGAGAGGTTGAGTTCGAATCCTGGTCGGGTTTCCCTTAAAGTTCCAGACTACTTGGTATCTCAAAGGGTCCGTATTTAGATGCATGTATGTGTAGTTTGTCTGGTTTCATATGTTGATTTACTGGATTTAAAAGGTGAGAGAAGCTAACTTGACTGTAAATAGAACAGATATTTGGAGTCTTGTATTGTAATGATCACTAAATCATATTGTGTAAATAATACACATTTTGGAAGAATTTGTTACATAGGATACGAGTTAGGATAAACATTGGTTAAAGTGCGACTGTTTATATAGAAATGGAGGCCAGTGTGATTATAAGGTGCGAGCGTGGGCAAATTTATTCACTTTTAAATCAAGTAATCTACTGGCTGAGCCATGCCTAGATGTACGTTATTTATGGATCTTGACCCGGTGTTAAATTTAGCAGGAATATCATCAAATTAAATTTTTCTTGTCAATTTATTTTCATATCTGTTGAAATCGTTTTGTTTCCCAGAGTTGATAGCAGTAAATGAAACAGGGCTGAAAAGATTTGTTATTTATTAGGAACTTTTAAATGATAAATCTGCAGTAATTGATTGAAAAGTTTGAAACAAGCCCAAGATGGTTTTTTTTATGCCACGTTTGTGCTGACGTTGTTGACCAGTATAATCCTATTAATTTTTGGGGTCAAAGGTAACTACCTCAAAAATTGTATTTCAAGTGATGGCAAAAAGGTCAAATTATTTGGGGATGAGACAGGTCAACTTCACGGTGGCTGTAGAATGTAGCATTGGTTTGAGATATTTTCATGATCATATACAGTACTTCCAGTACATGTAATAGATACATGTAGTCCATGGGGAACAACTCTTGGTTGTTCTCGCATACTAAATGTTGTTACTGGATTTATTATCGATTGGTGAGCTGTGTATTTAGTGTACCAGATTCTATAAAATGCCTGGTGAGAGGAGGAACATTTTGCACTTTTATCATAAACTGATCTTGACCTGCATGTTATGTATGGAAATACATTCAGATTGTCTAATATTATTGAGATGTGCAGTAGGCCTACAAGTTAAATCTCTTGGCTGGAATCTTTAATTATTTTAAATCTTTGCCCCATAGTGGGTTGCTACCATTGCCCCATGAGGACGCCTCCAACAAATTAATAATTTCAGCAGTTTAACTCATTAACAATTATTTCAAGCAGTATTAATTACATGTATGCTAAATTACTTGTACTTTTCCACGTGAAGGTAAAAAGTATATAGTTACACCTGTGACTCAACAGAATTGTTTTGTATGTGAGTTTTACAGATGAGCATTCTAAAGGGTCTATTGAGCAGTCCAGCATCCCTGGTTCAGAAAGAGGCATCAGCATGGGACAATGAATTAACATGATTGTCTGGACAAATGAAGAAGCACAATTTGGGTAAACATGCACAGTAGCAGTAAGCTTCAACTGATTCAGCGGTCAGACTCAGTCCAGCTGATTCAGTGTGCACATTTCGCCAATGGACCATGTTCTAAGGGATAATGTGTACCCTATTTAGACTGGTAATGATTGAGAGTAGAGGGATATTAGCTGGGTCAGACATTAGATTCACCAATATCGACATGCTGTTGATAAGCCAAACAGATTAATTTCTTATTTCCTTTAAATCTCAGTCACTAATATTGATATTTTTATCAAATTATGCAATTCCAGTGCATCAAGAGATAGTTTTGAAGCATGCGATTGGTCAATTCAAATTTTCATAAAGAAATCGGGTATTTTGATTGGCCTGTAAATATACTGGAAAAAACATTCAGCCAATCACGGAGTTTCTTTCAAGGTCCCTAGTCCGTAGTGGATATTCCAGGTAATGTCATTCTACCCCAGAATTATAGGGGGGGGGGTCAAATTATTACAACAGTATGGCAGCTGCGGTGCTCACTTGTGAGCTCATGTTATCAAAATCATGGAAATGTAATAATTGAACATGTATCTTAATATTTAGGGAGACAGCATGATCTTTATTAAGGTAATTTACATCATAGAATGTATATGGTATTGAAATTTTGCTCATGTTCTCAGTGTTGAATGTTGAGAAATGTGAAGTTTGAGAACACATATTTTACCAGTGCAGCTGTAATTGTACATACTCCAGTCCATGGATTGAATAAATATATTTCTTAAATGAGAATTTTTGTTAGCAATTCATTTCACATCACACAAAGCAATAATAAAATGACTGGATGAACTATTTTTATTTGGGGAACTTTTTTTCCAAAAATATTCACCACCGTTCAGATACTGCATTCAATAATTATTCGTTACTGAATTGTAGGCCTCCGCTCTTTCTGCTTGGTAGACCATAACTGTTGCTTTCTGAAGCTGGGATACTCGCGCATAAAATACCCTGTAGAAATTGGGCTCTGACCCACTTTCTCCACCATTTTTCCATTTCTTGGTTGCATTTGCAGACAGAATCCTGAAACTTGGGCACGAAATACCCTGTATGGCCTATTTTACCTCTGCACTGGCGACGTCTGTCGGAAGGTGTATAGAAAACTTGTCCCGACCATATTGCTTCACTTGCTGTTGGCAATATTTCTGTTCCTTTAAGTATCAGGTGTGCACTATTCTGCTCCATAATTTGTCGCCTTTTTTTTTGTGACGCAACAACCACCTGATCACATGGTATATTAAATTTTACTTATTAGAATGGGGTTTAATTAAAACCTCGGAATGCACCTATACAGAGGGGATATACAATGTTGCCACTCACTGTGAACATCCAGTGTGGTACAACTCCAAAACGGAGATTGTTCTCAAATTGGGAAATATATTTCCTGAACACAAACTTTCCAACACGGGGAACATTCCCAAATTGGGAAACATATTTCCTGAACAGAAAATCTTTGACAAATATGGTTGTTCATTCATAAATTGCAAACACAAATATTATACTCAAATGTTCTCTAAATAAGCAAGTTTAGTACTGTTTCATCATACAGAATGATTATATTTTCCTGTTATGGTTTCAATTGATCGTTAGCCCACAGTAGGTCTGACCAACGTTTACATTTCGGGAAACCATCATATTCAGACTGGAATATCTCGGGCTAACAATGGCTAACGATCAAGACACTGATCATGTGACGGCAGGGTCAAAGTGAACTATCTTTGTGTGGATGGTCAATGTGCAGAGAAGTGTAGTGAGTGAGAAAATTAGGATCCAAATTTCATAATAGCATTATTTGAAACAATTGTTACAAAGAGAGCTAGGAGCTTGCATTTGATCTTACTTCAGACTGACCATCTGTTTTTGATGAAAATATGAATAGTCATATTTGTTTGTGAACACAGAAACTAAGAGACAAATTGACTAGTCTTGATCTTTGGCAAGATGCTACCAAGGTCAAGTTCATGACAAGCAGATGTTGACCTATTTGCAAAGGTCAAATGGTGAGCATCAGTATATCCTCCTAAACACAATATTTGGACCAAATTTCAGGTACATTTTTGCTGCCTCATAACAACCCTTATGCCAACTTCACCAGAGAGCCTTATCAAAGCTGCTGATTCTCAGGAAATTTATTGTTCAGTGATTGAAGGGAAATTGTCTAACTAAAATATATCTTCATCAATATTGGTCTATCATGCCATTCACTATAATGGTTCCAACGTTATTTGGTTCCAACATTATTTGGTTCCAATTAGTGATCATTATGCCGGAAATCCTTGAATATCCATTTTCTTGGCCTTTAAAATCCTGTAATTTTTTTGTAATTCATGGTTTTATTATATTGCCGATGTTAAAGCATTGACCTTTTGCCTAACCCTGGCATGACGTCACATAGGCAATGACGTTTCCCACCTTTCATGACTAGGGAGTTTCATCTCCTGACATATTGCTGTTTCTCTAACTATAATTCTTCTTAAAGTTGAAATGCAAAGGTTTTAAAATTCTTCGTTTTACATTTAATAAAGGTTGAATAATGATAGAAATACCAGAATATGTACTTCACTTGCATTAATTTGAATTATCTTGTCTGCTAGAATCTTTTTAAAAGTTGGTACACCTAGCCGAGCTGAATTCAGATTTACAAAATGTCATCGCTCATCTTTCCTTGGTTGTAACGTCACATCAGACCAGCCGCCCGGAGACTGAACGTTACAAGTATTGACGACTGGCCAGGTGGTCTGATGTGACATCACAAACCAGCATCAAACAAGGGCAGATAAGCGATGCGGATTTCCTTTATGAAATCAGCCGGGCTTGAGATACCAACTTCTAGGCACTTTTCAAAAGATACCAGGAGACAAAGTAATTCAAATAAAACCAAATGAAGTAGTTAGGCTGACATTTCAATCATTAAATGGCCCATAAATATAAAAAGGAAAAAATGAAAACCTTTGCATTTCACCTTTAACCATCTTAACTGTGATCAAAAGGCAGACATAATTCATTGTAGGGCATTTTACTGCTTCGATAAGCTTAGCTTGCCCACCTGTTCCCCTCCTTCACCCCCACCTCACCCCACCCCACCCAGCCTCCTCCATGATAATAGTGTCAGTAGTTTTATTCTGGTCAGGACTGTGTTATGAGATTTTGCACCATACTGGATACTATATCATCGGATAGCTCGGCTAAAGGCAAAACTTCCACCAGACCATCAAAATGTACTTGAAAATTTTTTTGCTGGCTACTCTTGTATGTCTTGTCGTAATGTTCTACCAAGATATCCTCCACAAATTCTTCCCAACGCTGTTCATCAATTAGGCGAAACCAAAGCTGGATGCGTTCCTTGCCCATATATTTTTCCAGGATGCCGAGGTTTTTTTTCATTTCCTCCGCTCCAGTCATCCAGTAAGGGTAATCTTTAATAATATACTTCACCCTGGCAGACATTGGCACATCAAGTTTGAAGCATTTCCCCTGTCGCATCCGTGCGAACAGATCATCCGGGATATTACGTGTCCCGATCCTCCGACTTTCAGATTCGACCCAAATAGGTCTTTGCGGATTAAAGCTGGAGATTTCTCTTCTGAGCAAGGACTCCCACAGTTTCTGAGATGGTTGACCTTGGCCTGGATATGACCCCAGAACTGAACCTTTGTGCTTAGCCAGGTCTTCAAGGTCTAACACCTGCTCTCCACACAGCTGTAATTTCTTCAGTAACATAGTCTTCCCACAACCAGTTAGACCTGCGAGGGAGATCAGAATACATTGGGTTAGATCTTACTGCATATTAGGCCACAGAAATTATATATTTTTTTTCTCGTGCAGGTTTTTATTTTTTCATGGCACTCAGTTGCATCGATTCCTTCAGCTTTGGATGAGCAGGGCCAGATGAGTGGAAACTAACAAAATGAAATTGGTGTTTCAAACTGCCCAGATTTATTTTTATATTTATTATCGCCTCCAGTCTTAGAAAAAAAAAAAAAAAAATCTGCCTGTGAAACAAAAAATTAAATTAGTGGCCTTAAGGGCATACTGCATGTGTGAGAAGATCATCATCATTGTACAGTGATCCCCCCAACATCCGACCATCGCCAGCCGGTGAAACAATGGTCAGCCGTTGAGGCTATTTTCGCAATATAGGTGAGTTGGTGTTAGAAATGTGGATTTCTTTCACATTTCTTCTGAGGTCATGGACAATATTAGTTGATATTCATTCATGGGAAATAACAGTTGTCATTTCAATCGTTCAGTTACATATCAGAACGCCTTGTACTTAAAGATATCATACGAACATGTGGAGCGATGTTGTTTTCTAGCGAAGTTTCGTTTTCAAACTGTTCTTCTTGCTAATTACTGACACTTATCGATACATATTATCATGCGTGATCCCTGTTCAATGCTCTTTTATGTCACCCAAACTTCGATGGATTTAATTGGCGTGAGCATTGATATTAATTAAAAAGTCACACCGTGTGCGTCTATCCAGGCTATGGTGAACAGCATGAGCATGCTATGCACTTTTATTGATGCTCTTCACCGTAGCCTGGATAGATTCATTTGGTGTGACTTTTTCCAGTAATATCAGTACTTGCGTAAATTAAATTCATTGAAGTTTGGGTGACATAGAAAGAGCATTGAATATAAAGGAATAATTACGTATGATAATCTGTACTGGTCAGTGTCAGTTATTAGCGATATGAAATCACTTTAAAATGAAACTTCGCTCAAAAACAGCATCGCTCTCCGTGTTCGTATGATATCTTTAAGTACAATGCGTTTTGCTACGTAACCGAACGATTAAAATGACGAATGTTATTTCCCATAAATGAATATCCGTTAATACTGCCCATAACCTCACAAGACATGTGAAAGAAATCCAAATTGCTAACACCACCGCCTGTATTGCGAAAATATCCCCACCAGCCGACCACCATTTCACTAGCTGGCTACGGTTGGATGTAGGGGGTGTTGATATACTTTTCAAATCTGTTGATCAAAAGACCTGAAACCTGATGTTCTATCCCTCTTCTATCCCATGATGCAATGTACATTTGTACATCCATGAAAATTAAATGGCAGATGAGGATTATTATACAACTGAAGTACCATGCTCCTCACGTCACACGACATCAATTTAATTGCCATTGCAAGATACCGGACTGGCAGTCAATCTTGTAAGCGGCCTTACATTTGGTGTGAGGGTTACATACAGGACTTCATGATGTATGGCACCTGTACTATGCTTTCAGTGTTCACAAATTAATGTTGGGTTATGTAAGCAATGCTAGATTTCAAGATAATTGACTGCCTTGTCTTAAAGATGAATAAATCCACAATTCATCACGTGATAGTAGGGATAAAACGCCATCATGGTTTATCCCATTTGCCGTGGGGAACAGTGCAAGATCGAACAAGTCATCTTCAGCAGCATGAATAAGCTGGGCTGTGATGGACAACAATGGGAGACAAGAGCCTTATGGGCTTAAATATATGCCTATGCCAATCTTGGTAATCCGAGATGGTATATCGGGGAAATACCATCCAGTGACAACGCTATGAAAAAGGTGTTTGCCGATATTCTCCGAGATCCCATAATAAACCAATCATGACAATTTTACCTATTCAATTTCAAACTGATTGGTGTTTCATTCACAGATATTCACAATCTTTCCGGGAGACGGTCTTTTAATATCCCCAGCCACCCGACAAATACCAGACTATTCAGTGGGCGCAATCCTTTGAACTTTCTGTTTCTCTCTGATTGGCTAACAGATGTAGTTATAGATTTGCACAGGATTCATATAGCGCTGATGTGAGATAAAATATTATATCTGAGTTTACGGAGTTTGATGCCCATGCATGCCTGACTATCACGACTATAGCACAAATTGTATTAACTAGAATTTGCCGTTGGTCTAGGTCAGTTAACTTAAAAAGGCTTATAAACATGAGGCACCAGCGGTGCTACAACTCCTCAGCCCCCTTAAGAGTCTAGACCAACATGTTTTTATGGGTGTAGAAGTTTGGATAAATAGCAGTGAGTTAGGGCATGCGAAAAGCAAACCCAAACCACAACTCTAGACAGATGAATGGATGGATACGCTGACACACGGACGGACAGACAGTCGGAATCCAGTATACCCTCAACTATGTACAGGGGTATAAAAAGTGACCAGGTATCCACATATCTACAGGGGGGAAAAAAACATGTACAGTTGTGATCTTATTGCCCTGGCCTGAAACTAAGTGTCGGTAACTAAGGTGCATTGCCAGTGGTGATTGATAGCGTCTCGCGTTCTCTCGTGCGAGTTCATTCGCGAATCGGGAGCCTTCGGGTACGAACGATGGAGCGGTATTAAACACCATCAACATGGAGCAAGAGTTGGGGGAAATTCTACGCACGTTAGCCATGCTGCCCAACCAGCAGACGTGAAACAAGCCAACGATGTTAATAATGAAACGAAGAATTAGCTTACACTGATTGAAGGGGCTACTTGAGTATATTGCCCGTCTATTTTATTGAATTAATCTGATTATTCCGCCCGTCACGAGTTCTCGCCTGCCCGTCATTTTCGGTCGTTTGGAAAGTCACCCGTCCAAATTGACGGGCGAACGGGTCGTTAGCTGAGTCACTGGGTCTGGCTATAATCCTTCAACAGATGATATTGCATTAACAGGGAAGATGAACAGACAGACAGATCGACCAAGCAGACAATACCCTTCAGTCAAAATTGGCAGGGGTAAAATCAATAGGCTTCTTGTTTGCCATCACAATCCACATCTCTGATCTGTAATAGCAAAAACATGACAATTTTCAATGGTTTACTGATTTTTCAACCACAGTGACCTTGACCTTCAGCCTTTTGACCTCAAAATGAATTGGGTTTCTCTTTGACCCATGGTTAAGGTATGGTATGGAGTGAAGAAAATCAGTACATCCTATGCAAGAAGGAAAGACTAGAAGTCCACCTCTCTTTCCTCAACTATTGCATCGATAAGAGTAGATGCCCCCCATCACTCGTCCTCCGTTGCCTGCCACAACTGGGAGCCAACGATACCTCCTTTATGTCAGGATGGAACGACATCCTACATACTGCGTCCATGACTCTAACGGCGCACATGAAAGACTTCGTGGACACACAACTTAGACTACGCTACAATAGCAATCTCATTGGCAATTGTTGCACCCGCAATGTGATCTATTTACTCACATGCACCAAATGCTCCAAACAATACGTTGGAGAAACCAAGAGAACCTTCCACGAACGTATCCGAGAACATTACAATGACACACGGAATCATAGTTTAAACCCAGCACCACTTCATTTCTGGTCAGCCGGCCACACGACTGACCACATTAGCTTCCACATTATCGAAGTAATGATATCAGACCCAGATCTCGAAGCTAGCACCAAATCACGCCAAGCTCGAGAGCGTTACTGGATCTATCAACTCCACACGAGAGCACCCATCGGCTTGAACGAAAAGGACTAAGCAAAACTTTGATTATTCTCTCCTTACCATGGTTAAGGTATAACCAAAGTTTGGTACCAATCCATGGCCTGGAATTGGAGATATCGCATGGACAAGCAAAAGTTAACAAGACGGACAGACAAAAAATGAGCAAATGTGCCATTTAATCCAAAATGAATGAAAAGATCAATTAAATATTCGGTGTCAGAATATTATATGATTTAACGTCGCTTTCAACACTATTTCAGTCATATCATGACAATTGGTTCCTATTCCTTTTCACACCCGGAAACCACATGGGTAGGGTCCTATTACTTTTAACACCCGAAAACCCCACGGGTGGCCAGTTAGTCGCTTCTTACGACAGCTCTCTGAGGAGCGGAGATTTATTCTTACCATGACCTGGATTGTGCACAACGACACCCCAGGTCAAACCCTGGGAGCTCCACGGGGAGATAGTAAAAGAGAACTCGCATATACATATTTTGCTCTCTACATTTCCGCCTCATATATTCTTTGTGAAGTGAAGACTTTTACGGGAATAATCCATTTTTTTTTGTAACGCCATTAGATACATCAGAGTTGAGGTAAATTACATCAGAGTTGAGGCAGAATGTTGTCCGTGTTTAGTAGGAACGTTGGCGTTGTGACGAGGAACATGGGATGCTATTGATGACGTCACCTCTGTTACTTCGCAAGGAACAAGAATAACGTCACTGTCCATATAGCCTCACTTTCTTGTACAAAAATGGTGGCATGCACCCAGAGGCCCTGCAGCCATTCTTTTGCAAACTAAACACATCCCATGTTATCTCATCAATGCATTATTTCTATGAAACACATTATTTTACAGAGCATTTACATAGTGTAAATTCCTGAAGGAAAAGGATGTTTAGGAGACTTCTCCTTTAAGTAACAAATAATGAGAAATAAATGACACTTGGTTCCTTGTTTGTCATTAGACTGTTTTTAAAACATGATGCAGTTGGAGTCTTACTTTTCAATATATCAATTACTCATTATTTTAAATACATTCAAGCCGATATCATTCAGCGGCCATGTTTCATAATATTTAAACAGACAAGTTGCTTAATTCCCTGAGAGGATTTTCCAAGTGGAGCATATTATTTTCGTCAATCTTGCCATTTCCATCATGTTTTTATGAGTGTAGGAGTTTGAATGCACAGGAGAGAGTTATGGCATGCAAATTGCAAACCCAAGCCACAATTTATGGCATGGTATCTGCATACCAAGTTTGACAAGAATCTGACAAGAAATCCTCCAGTTATTGCCCGGAAACCAAATTCAGATTTTGCCACCAGGTGGCATGACATTTAGGCGCATGTCTGTGACATGCATTCACAAGCGACATCTCATTGCCTGGTACCTGCATACTAAATTAGAGAAGAATGCGATGAGCAGTTCTCAAGTTATTGTCCGGAAACCAGATTTAGCTTTTGACATCAGGTGGCCCCCTTAGCCAACTGAGGAGTGCTCCTCACAAGCAGTGTATCCAGAGGTGTGCCCAGAGGGGTACTCCTCAAATACATGAAATATGCAAATGCAGAGGAGTACTCCTCAATACAATGCACAGAATATGTCTTATGAAGCCTCTTACTACTCACCACACTGCAGAGACTTTGTTTTCCAAGCCCTCTACTACTCACTACACTGCTTGGACACAGTGTGAAATCTACTCCTCCCTATACTGCGGAGACTCTACCATCTGCCTGCCTACTCCTCTGGGTACACTGCAAACTCTGACCTAGTTTCCCTTGCATGAGTTACACCCCTTACAGAACTCTCTGTTGCAGAATGGTAGATTTAAACATCACCAAGTAACTGATTTTGAAAAAGGTGGGCCCCCAACCCCCCACACGTTCAGCACGCACTGCTAGAATTTACGTTCCACATTTTATAAAATCACACCTCTCACCAGAAATCCTGCGGACTGGCAGACTGACTATATTGAACTGATCTAACCTACCAGAGATAACCTTGAAGTTCAAGTCAGTCGGAAGTTGCTGGAGATCTCGCCTCACAAGTTTGCGGTAGTGCTTGTACCCTCCTTGCAGTACATGGACCTGGAACCCAATCTGGGCCAGAACGAGGCCGAGGCTGTATGATCTCTGACCTCCTCGCCAGCAGTAAATCAGAGGCGAATAGTCATTTGTCTTGCTGTGGAAGTGACCCTCCAGGTGATCACTAATATTCCGAGATATGACCTGGGCACCCAATTTCCTGCCGTCGAATGAGTTTTGGGAATAGCGCAAGCCCACTTCGTGTCTTTGGGCGTCTGTCAGAACTGGAAGGTTGATGGACCCTGGGATGTGATCCTCTTCGTATTCGTTGGAGGTTCTCACGTCGATCGCCTCTGACGTGCTCCGAATGAATGGATCATCTGTGTAGACTGGCATGCCAGGTTTCACTTTCATACCCATTGTCGTCATGTGTGACAAAGACCAGTTTTGTTGCCATACTGAATCTACACATATCCACGCAAAGCTGATCTGCCTTCTGTCTCTGAACAGTTTTCTGTAGGCTGGGCATCGCACCAATGCCATATTCACAGACACTGGATGTCACATTCCTCATTTGGTGATTTCCTTTTGTTCCACTGAATGGTGAAAGCTGTGAATATATAGTAATAAACAGTATAGTAATAAAATATCAAATTAAGAGTTTGCATAATTTTGTTGACCTCAGATCGTTTGGGTTGACCTTTAAGTATCTCGGTTGCTCAGAATTTCATCAAGAATAATTAGGAGCTGGGAACCCTCCGCCAACCCCTGGGTCTAGAGGGGAATTGCAAATAGCTGTTGTTATAATGCTATAATGCCTTACCCTCTTGAGCAAACTATGGAAGCGAATGCCCACCTAAATCTCAACCAAATACAATTAATACCCCATCCTTCATAGGTAAACTGAATCTCAACATAAACCCCACACAAACTCCCATGCAACAAAATTTGATGTGAAGCCCCACCTAAAACCTCAACCAATTATATTTCCTCCACTGAAAGTTATCAGACTTGGGTTGGCAAGGGCCTGAAAGCCCCACCCCCTAGTGGGTATAAACTTGTTGTGAATCCCAGGTAATACCCAATATGCTTGAACCCTGTCCAAGGTTGGGTGGGATTTTGACTCCTGCACTAACTCCACCTTCACTTAATTGTGTGATATTGACAATGCTGTATTGTGGGATAGGAGCCTACATTAATAAATTGATTTCTGTCATTTTCGAAAATTTCTGAAACTTAGTATGTTGTGAACTAGACATCCACCGATAAGATCAGAAAATAAGGCATTGGGAATACATAGGGCCTCTTTTTTTTATTTATGATGATTTATCTTTATTTTCTAATGAATCTTTCGTGAGCTGTACCCTAGGCGTAGTCCAACAAGCTAAATCCTAAACTGACAGTTAATTTTACAATACAGTCGGCCGACATGCAGCACCAAAAAGATATTTTATAATTTCTGATAATTCAGGCCTGCGATTGGCTCACAGTGGAAATATAGGAGAAAATATAGGAGTAAATTTGCTAAAATATAGGAGAAATATAGGAATTTTCTGAATAAAATATAGGAAAATATAGGAAATAAAAGAGTGTAAGATAGGTCTGTACTACATTGTATGTTCCAAACTTGGTAGTTTTCTGCTGTTTAATCAAATTACTTTCACTGAATGCGGTCATAGTGGTGGTGTTTCAGGTGACCTGTTCTGTTGTTTGACTCAGCATAGAGAATTTCAATGTTCTCATATTTGCCGAGCGAAGTGGGGCGAAAACAAATTTCTGAAATGAATTTCCTCGTGTCAGTTTGACTCATTACAGAGCACTGATGAAAGTTTTCATGAGAAAACCTCGAAATATAGGAGGTTTAGAGTAAAATATAGGAAAATATAGGAATGACTCAAAAATATAGGAAAATATAGGAGGCACTTGAAGGCCTGATAATTATTGACGTTCATTCAATATAAAATATCAGATTGAATATCCATTCAATGAATATCAGAATTATAAAATACCTTCTATGATACGGACTGCATGTCAAGACTCTGGTGAACTCCGTGAACCGAGTGTTGTTGTTGTTACATTGTATTTTAGAAAATGCTGGAAAGCGTAAGCTTATGCCTGAAGATAATGACATTTCAGGCAAGGTGCAATTAGTTTCTAGAATTGAGTAAATGTTAAATACGGAGTGTGCAAGAGTGAAACAATAATAAAGTGAAAACTTTACCATAAAGCTGTGTCACTTTTGTTCTGTGTAAATTATATACAATGTGGAATAAGCTCCAAAAACAACTGAAATAGAAATGTTATCATACAAATATTGAAATAGGTGAATAATTTCTAACAATACATTTGATAATGATTTTAAGCATTTTTCCAAATTTATCTTTATTTACCAATTAACAAAGATACGTACAGGACATATGGAAAATTGTTTATAATTCATTCCGAACTGTATGGTTGAAAATTAATCAGCTAGGCCTTCGCATATATGTCAATATTTTTATGGTATCCTTTCTCTATTTTGCAGGAGCTTATTTCATATTAGTGACACAGCCAGGAGCCTAAATGTAAAATTCCACTTTAATATCGTGTTCAATGCTTCCTGCTTCAAAACAACCCATGATACAATTCGTAATGTTGACAGCCCTTCCCAGCTGATTCAGAAAAGGCAGTGACCAATTATGCCATGCCTGAAAATTTGTTATGGGGCAGTAAGTTTGACTTGAGCCCTCAGAGTCGAAGAGGCCAAGTCAACCTTGCTGTTTAAAGCATTTTTATCAATATTTTTTTTCTCTGGAATATGTGTCAGAAGAGTTAGTACTTAATTAAGAATTTTTTTTTTTAAAAATGTCCATGTCCCTGTGGGCGTATTTAAGCCTTTTTGGCAGCTCTATTTAGCTCCCAGTCAGATATGCATATTTGTAGAATGAAAGCGAGGCCGCCAATCTGTGATGTCACAGACGCGAGAGCTCGCTAATGACAGGTAGCAATTTAGTATGAATTACATACTGGGAGAGATTTCTTTTAGTGGCATTTAGAAGTTGGGAAGTAGATAAATAAACAAATTGCTTATGGATAACAACTTCTAGTTTATTCGGGACGACGTTTTGATACAGGTATCGTTCTCAAGTCATTGACATTAATAAATAAATAAGCAGTATATATTCATCCCCAACGCGTATGACCTACTGATCCAGGAACTCCACCGTGCCTTGAAGCCCACCTTGTTAATTAATCCAGCCATCTCCACAAGCCTAATCCTGTCCTATTAAATATTTCTCACCTAGTATAGGCGTTTAAGCGCCTAAACCGGGTACAGGCAGGCAATTCATATATTCGAAACTTATCAAAATACCCTTTAACAGAGAATGACGTTTTGCTCCTATCCAGAGGCCTATCCTTTGTACCCACGCCGACAATCAGCAAGCTATCTATCCTGAAAGATTTTAATATGTTTGAACGCAATCTGCGCATTACGGAGAATTTCGCTGACACAAGTGGTATAAACAGCGAACCACATCCTTTCAAAAATAACAAGCTGAGTAGCTAGCATGTCCTCCGCCAAGTAGCCTGTTTGAGAGCATACAGCATATACGCTTCCAATATCTCCATAAATATAACTTGGAAAGTTGATATGTGTATGTGGAAAGAGACGTTCATCTGGAATTGTTGAGACAATTTGAGGAGGTTTGGGAAGCAGTAATGGGTAGTGTAACACTGGAATGTAAGTCTGTAGTTGTATATGGATTTGTGGATGGTGAGGTTTATAAATCGATGAGAGGAATAGATCAAGATATCGCGTTCACAACACAGATGGGTACAATATGGGTGAGTGAAATCCAAGATGGTCAATGGCAGCCATCTTGGATTACATACTACCTCAATGAAAATCAATACCAATCGCTGTCTAACTGATGTGAAGCACCGTCTCGAGTTTGAAGTTGATTGGTCAAATTGTTGTCGAGATATCACGTTCACAAGATCCGAGACGGATGGAATCCAATATCGTCAATGGCAGCCATCTTGGATTTGTACCTCAGTGAAAATCAATACCAATGGCCGTCTAATTGATGTGAAGCACATTCTCAAGTTTGAAGTCGATTGGTCGAACTGTTCTCGAGATATCGCGTTCACAAGATGTGGGATGGACAGAATCCAATATGGTCAATGGCAGCCATCTTGGATTATGTACCTCAGTGAAAACCAATACCAATGGCCGTCTAACTGATGTGAAAAACCTTCCCTAGTTTGAAGTAGATTGGTTGATTTGTTTTTGAGATATCGTGTTAACAAGATGTGGAACGGAGTGAATCCAATATAGTCCATGGCAGCCATCTTGGATTACGTATCTCAGTGAAAATCAAAACCAATGGCCGTTTAACTGATGCGAAGCACATTCTCAAGTTTGAAGTGGATTGGTCAAACTGTTGTCAAGATATCGCGTTCACAAGATGTGGGATGGACAGAATCCAATATGGTCAATGGCAGCCATCTTGGATTACGTACCTCAGTGAAAATAAATACCAATGGCCGTCTAACTGATGTGAAGAACCTTCCCAAGTTTGAAGTCGATTAGTTGAATTGTTCTCGAGATATCGTGTTCACAAGATCTGGGACGGATGGAATCCAATATGGTCAATGGCAGCCATCTTGGATTACGTACCTCAGTGAAAATCAATACCAATGGCCGTCTGACTGATGTGAAGAACATTCCCAAGCTTGAAGTTGATTGGTGGAAATGTTCTTGAGATATCGCGTTCACAAGATGTGGGACGAACAGAATCCAATATGGTCGATGGCGGCCATCTTGGATTACGTACTTCAGTGAAAATCAATACCAATGGCCGTCTAACTGATGTGAAGCACCTTCTCAAGTTTGAAGTCAATCGGTCAAATTGTTCTTGAGATATCGCGTTCACAAGATGTGGGACGGACAGAATCCAATATGGTCGATGGCGGCCATCTTGGATTACGTACCTCAGTGAAAATCAATACCAATGGCCATCTAACTGATGTGAAGCACCTTCTCAAGTTTGAAGTCGATTGGTCGAATTGTTCTCAAGATATCGCGTTCACAAGATGTGGGACGGACGGACGGACGGACGGAGGGACGGACGGGGGACGGCTAGCATTTCCAAGTCCTCCCACCACTTCGTGGCGGAGGACAAAAAGGATTTCATGCCTCCGCTGGCAAATAATCCAGTGGAGAACTATTTATATAGTACCAGAATGGAAATCATTGATAGATTCCAGATCAAATCTATCAACAACTTACCAAAAGGAGAGAGAGAGGCACTTAAATCATTAGCCATGAGTGATCAAATATTGATTACAAAGGCCGACAAAAACAATACCACTGTAATTTATATCGAAAGTTAGCACATCCGCCGTCCAGTTTCAATTCCTTTATGAAAGGGGAAACGATAAGCTATGTATGCAACTGCAATAATCACTCAGATTTCCGTTATAAACGGACTGATTTCAGAGAAAAACTGACAAAACGTGGCTATAACAGTAAGGAAATAATATCTAAAGCTGACGAAGGATTGTTCCCAAATAGAACAGAGATCCTAACGGGAAGAAAATGAACAACAGAAAGAAAAGATCCATCGGATCCGTTTCATTACCACCTACCATCCAGCGATGAAATATATAAGGAAAATCCTGTTGAAATATTGGCAAATCTTCCGAATCACGCACAACGAAAGTCTGGGAAAATCCAGTAATGGCATACAGAAGGGGGAAGAATTTGAAAGAAATGTTGAAGAAATCAAAAATATGAACATTGTGAATTGATATGTTGGACTCCTGATGAGGGATGCCGTGTAGTTATTTTACTAAAATAACTCGAATAAACCCGAAACACTTGTCTGCATTCAACTTTATTCGTGCTCAATATGCTCCCATAATATCAAGTATGTGTAATATCAGGAGAATTTAGAGCTGCAGACAGTGTCGAGTCAGACAGTGTCGAGTCAGACCGAGCACCGTAATTCGGTAGGCGTGTTTACGGTCAATTACTTACCACTTTCAATTAATTATACATTATATACGCGATGGAGTAATCGCAAATCCACAGCTTAATATATAGTTCAGACAGCTGCCCGCAGGAGACGGCCGCCTGTCTGACGTCACAAGGTCACGTGACGCCTAAGCTCATTAACGGGTTAACTGGCGGAAATTGAGCTACAGGTCTTTAATTAAAAGGCTTAAATTCGCCCACAGGGGACAAGGAAAATTTTTTAAAAAAATTTCTTAATTAAGTACTAACTCTTCTGACACATAGTTCAGAGAAAAAAATGTGCTTAGTAATCAAGCCTCTACGGGGAATATTGTTCACGACTTTTATTTTGACTAGAGACTCATTTTTTTTAACAACAACAACAACAACAACAGTGGGTTCACAACAGGGCTTCGTGTTTAGCGTGAGTGATAGCTCACACTGCACGCAACCACTCGCGTAAATTCATGTCACGAGAGTGATTTTTAGCTCACGTAAACTGTCATTTTATATTGTATTATATTGCAACCACTCGCCTGACTTAATACCCTCTCCTAAATATTTTGACGTGGGCTATCTTTAGCTCACGTAGCCTACTTAATTCTAAACACGAAGCCCTGCACAAAGGTCTTAAGTGTCAGTAGGGTTTAACTACTCGTACGGGCGAGAACAGCCAGCGGTGCCACAGGGCTTTCCGTGGCAATACATTCACAAATAAGTTGATTAGAGCATACGAATTATCAAAGATTTGTATCACCCACGTGTTCGTCCACCTCTGTCAAATTTTCCTGTTGAGAATCCTCCCTCCTTTTCGGGGGGGATGATCTTTTGCAAGGGAAATAACTCCAGCAGTCCTCATGACAATCACTCCTGACTTTAGCTTCCTATTAAAGTTGTCAGTCCTAAAATATGATCAGAGGGGCCATTGAAAACTTACGTGAGTTAAAGGCTTACCTGACAAAGCTATACATTCCGTCTGTGAATCCGATCAACCAGCAATTTTCCCTATAAATTCTACCTCTGACATATACGGACTTGAAAAGTCAATCCTTCCAAGGACAACAGATCTTCCCCCTACAGCAGCGGCAGATCTGCATGTACACGTGGCTCCCAGCGGTTCGTTCTTCTGCTCTCTTCATCATCGAGCGTTTTTTTTTAAACTGATTGATAACTCGTGTAAATATGGATCAAATTATACTATTTTAAGAGTCAGAACCATTATAATGCGTACCGGTAGGCTACATTTATGATCATTTTGATACTTCAGGTCGAAAATAATCCAGCTATCACTGATTAAAAATATTTTTCATGCCGAAGAGATATGAAAGTGATCAATGATTGATCTGCCGTGCACATTCCAGGTCATGGTAAGAATGTAAGAATCTCCGCTCCTCAGACAGCTGTAATGCCTGTGTGAGCCTCCTATGATTTTTCTTGTAAGTCCTGATAAGAAGAATTCGTTTGCAGCAGAAATGTCAACATATTTCAAGGGCTATTATATTTTTTTTTCTTGAAATTATCTTTGAAGATATCACGGAGAAATACAAACTCGGTACTGAACCACAGAAGTAGTGGAGAAAGTGCACTTAAAGTCGCATTGACCTACGTATCGTTAATTTCGGCGGTTCGTGACCGGAAGTGATCTTTGACCATGCGCAGGCAGACAAACAGTATCGGAAATACCAAGGTCACTTCCGGAAAATCTTCGGAAATAACCGGAACTTAATGATATGTAAGTATGTAGGCCTACTAATTTAAATGCACTTATGCGCAGTGGACTGCATTTCCGTGACGTTATCAGTCCTGAAGCCAGCAAGACTCGATATCTGTGAAACTTAATTGACCTATAGATGCATGTCATTACATAACAGGACACGTTGGAGCTTGTCTGGGGATTTCCGTGACGTCATCAATTCGAGGCAACTAAGGTTTTTTTTGAGCGGAGGGAGGGCATAATCAAAGTGCGTTGAATGCATTGCGAGTTAGTATTATAATAACCTTTATCATGGTACCATACATGTACCTCTCGCAGAATAAACATCCAAGACGTCACGACGACCGTCCATCGTTTCTCAACATTGGGAAAAGCCCCAGACGTTGGCATGAGATCCGTATAACAAACAAAATGGCGCCGGTATTATAGCCAAATAACCCTAAAGATGGCGACCGTTGTGTCATCTACACTTGAAGAGGAAAGCTTAGACTTGACAAAAATCTGGATATGTCACCAAAAATGATCGAATTCATGGATTTATTTCTATTGGAGTAAACCATAGAGTGGCAGTTTTGGAGTCCAGATAAGCCATCCGTAGTCCAAATGGGCTGTGTGGGGTGCCACGTTGACGCTCTTATGGGGTAGAGTCCGACTGTGGTTTTTATTGGAAGTACCGTCAATGTGCACATGCGCAATCGGGAAAAAAAATAAAAATCGCAGTATAAAAAGGGCATTCGAGGTGGAAGTTTTGGAGTACAGGTGAGCCATATCAGGTCGCAACGGGCCGTGTTGGGTCTCATTTAGAATCGCGTGTGGGTAACTTGACCACGGGACTCCTGGACACAGGCATACACCGTAAGGCTTCCCCTAGAACGCGCGGTGTCGCAATTTATGCACACATCGGCTTCGAAATTTGAATGGTACGAGGTATAAAGTGTGGAGGGGGGGGGGGGGGCTGTGCAAGTTGAGCAGATTTTGACGTATTTGTCCGCTCGTTCCTCACACACTGTCCTATACGACAAGGGTGATGCCCAGTACCACGTGACTGTAACGTCATCAGTAGTAGAGAAAGCGCAGAGTTGCTCGGATGTGCACTCCTGACATGCATCCTACACGCTAGCCCCTATGGGTGAGTATGTGTGGTTGCGTACAAGTTCCTGGGTCAGGGATTCTTATAACACAGGGAACGCTGGCGACATGAATCTATCAGGATCAAGCAGAATCGACCTAGGTATGGTGATGGGCGATCTGCAAAATGTGTGAAAGAGTGATTTAAACTTAACTTCTACTTTCGAAATTGGACAAACCAAATATGGGTACTTACTGAGGGAATGTCTCAACTGCGACTCTGTCAACGTGAGTTTTCTCAGAATGTGTAATAAATGGTATGTCGGAGAAACCACGAATGCACACAATATGTGCTACACGTCATAAATCAGACATAATCTTGAAAAAGGATGACTCAGTGAATGACCACTTTAATCTTTTGAAGAGCATTTAGAGGTCATGCGAATAGAACAAATACCGACGCTCAACACTCAGAAAGAGCCCGACAACCACCGGTCGATACCCGAATTGTTTTTGTTCTAAACGTTGCAAGCGCGACAACCGTTTGGAAGGAACATAGATCCTGAAAAGTTATCCAAAAGAGATATCATTCCATTGGTTCTTTGGTACAACAAAAGAAATGTTGAAATCGCGCGTATGCTCAAAGAAGAATACAACAAACTCCAGCCAAATTAAAGAAAGGATCATTTATTGCTTACACTAAGAATAGCTAAGCGACGTCCTAGCGAGCACTAAGTTACATCCAATTAACATCACCATGTTAGGGCAATCCCGCTCTCTAAAACGGAGGTGAAAAGGGTCGTTTTTGCTCAATAAATCAGTTCACATAATCAATTCAGAAAAATCCTCTTGAGGCGCACACAGACATATATCCACATCAAATGGTAGTAAATAAATAAATTGCCATCTGTCTAATTTGCATAATAATAGGACAAACATCTGTCGTGCTGTTTAAACAACATTGACTGGTTTTTCAATAGCAAATTAATTTTAGGACATGGAACAATAGATAAATCAATGCGCCTGAAGTTTTTAGGCATGGGGTAATAAGGAATTAAAAGTTACTGAGCAAAAACGACCCTTTTTACCTCCATTTTAGAGAGCGAGATCGCCCTAACCTGATCACCTACATACCCAACAGGAATTTTCTGGTTCACCGACACAACATTGACTTAAGTCTGCGGCCCTCCCCCTCTTCACCTCATCCCCATTCACAGCTCAGAACTACTTGCATATAAGGTTTCATATTAGCATAAACAAACTTGTTTATTACCCAAAAGACTAGTACAACACCCTTCCCCCTTATCGCATGCTTTTATCATGATATGAAGCTAAAAACATCAGCTGTCAATTTGAGTCCACAAGAAACTTGTTTCTAGGGGATGTTTAGAGAATAAGTTTGTTTCTACAACCCTGTGCCTAAATCCATTCCAAATGTACACACTTACACGCTAGACTTTAGGGGTGAGTGGGGGTGAATGAGCTCTCGCTGCGTATAAGTTCCTGGACCAGGGATACGCGCATACGCGCTGGAAGAGTAGTGGAGCAAGGGTAGTTTCGGAGGAGTGTTTGTGTGACAGGCCGTCACTGTCTATTGATCTGTATTTGCAAGGTATGATTTGCCTCCCTTGACTTGAGAACTCTTGTGCAGTCAACGTATGTAGAACGTATTGTCGTGTCGAGACAGACGACTGTGCAGGTTTGTAAATCATTTAATTCGTCAGCTATATAGCCTGTAGTCAACTAAATATCCATGCAACATTTTTAATAAGATATTGGTGTAACTGCCTACCATGATATTTAGCCGAATATGAACAAAATATGTCTGTAAAACGTCAATGTCTACGTGCATCTAAAACCACGTGGTGTCGTTGTTGTTGTCTTCAGTGGAATCCTCTTCCGTCATGCATGGATACTGTTAATAGTTATGGAAAGTTTCTTATGCTATGATTAATCCTGTTACAGATAAACTGTGTCGTTCTGACGGGAACAGGAGCCAGCTGTAATGGTTACCTGGTTGTACACCGCTTGGCGCACCTGATTTGAGGTACATACGTGTGTATTATGTACTGATTGTTTCCCGCCAGATTATGATGTGTTGATATTTGCATTGTAGTTAGATTTACGACTACTGTGCTTTGATATAATGAATGATGCAATTAACAGAGTCAATCTAACAGTGACACGATTATCTAGGAGACTTGTGTCGTCTCGTGTGGTGCCAAAATCAGTCAAATTGACAACGGGTTTTGCGAAATATGCTGTTATTTTGTGCCAAATATTCCTAAATTCATTTGTTTAAATGTACTTATTGTGGGAAATTTATTATATTGTAAAATCTCTCATGGTTTTCAATTTTGAAATTAATTGACTAAAATTCACTATTAGTAGTATGTAAAGGGCAAATTCTGTACTATTGACCTTGCATGTTATACAATTACGGTATTATTCATTGAAGTGGAATTTGATAGCTATTACTTCAGGTGTTATCATTAGCCCATCTACACAAAGGGATTATCAGTTTTCAAGACAAATTATCTTAACAGAAATTTGATAAAATTGGAGTTTTTTTAGATTAATATTTTCTTATAAATTCGTTGTTCAATTATTATTTGTAGTTAATAGTTCCCTTAAATTTCTTGTTTATTCTGCATATAAAATAGTTGCTAATATGGTTCACCGGGTTGGAAATTCACCTGTTGTATGTATGAGTATTGAGGGGTTAGTAAGGCTAATTTACAAGGGCATCCTCTAGTTGTGTTTAAGATACAATAGAGTTTGGGGTACTGTGCATGTCCATGGCCAAGGTATACTGTGATATCTGATCAGAGATTACACTGCATGACCATAATAGTCTGTTCTGGTAATTTAATATCATAATGTTGATGCTGATCAATATATTGTCTATACCTGGGCATGTAACAGGGAAGGTAGAGATAAAACATAATACGGTTGTATATCAGTTGCTAACAGACATCTTTTATTGTACTTTCAGGGCAAGGTTATCTCCCCTGGTTACTGTTACTTGTTACTGTTAATGTTACATAGTTCGCATACCATCTGACACTACACCATCACTGACATTGTTATCATACGGTTGCGGTCATTGTTGATGTTAAAGGCTGAACTTTGTAACCCCCCTTCCAAGCAGGATCGAATAAACTGTGACTATATCTGGCAACACATAAGGGACTTTGTGTTTGATATTGTTGCGTTACGGGAAAACCCCCACGTTTCACACTGGTGTCAGAAGTGGGATCTGCTGTGGAGAATATTTTATTAAGTTGACAGTAACAAACAGTAACCAGGGCGAGAAAGAAGAAACCAGAAGATGGCCACCCGAGGGGGAGAAGATATCCCCCTTCCCGATGAGCGGGCAGAAGCACAAGTGGGTCGTGGTGAAGTGGATGCTTTGCGAGAACAGATTGAACAGCTTCGATTAGCATTGGGAAATGCTGCTCAACCGGTCACGCCTCGTATTGTGCTACCCCCACCAATCAAGTTGCCCGTTTATGCTGGCAAGGAAGATCCGGATGTATGGATAGAGCGAGCCTCGCGGACTATATCCAATCAACAGATTGATGGGGCAGAGGCAGTACTGTTTCTGCGTGATTACCTCCAAGATGCTGCCGCAGAGGAAATCAGACATCAAGCCCCAGATACCCCAAACAGGATGTTTGAGGTGCTCCAAACAGTGTTTGGTAGTAGAGCGACCCGTCCTCAGCGCATGCGGGAATTTTACAATCGTGTACAACATTCTGGTGAAACTATAACTGAATATTCGCATGCATTGGTTGCCATCATCGGTAAGATGCATCTCCCAGAGGAGGACCAACAGCGCTTGCTCAAAGAACAGTTTCCAGAGGGGGTGAAACCTGCCAGCGTCCAGCGGTTCCTAAAGCGCCGAGTGCGTGAGAACTCCAATCTGACATTCTTACAACTGAGACAGATGGCGCTGGACGAGGGTGATGAAACTCCGAACAATAAAGCTCAAATAAAGGAAGTCGCTGCAAGTCAGCCTGCAGAGGGTGCGTGTGCCTCAAGTAAAGTCCCAGTATGGGCAAATGAACTTATTGAACTCACAAAAGAGGTTGTTAAGAGCTTAAACAGTCGAGGACAGGGTGATAAAGTTGCCCCTCCAACAAACAATGACTTTAAATGTTTCTATTGTCAGAAATTAGGTCATTATAAACGGGACTGTAAGAAAAGGTTGTTCGACCTAAATAAAAGGCAGTCTGAAAGTAATGCGAACAAGAGGGCTGTCCCTCAGGTGAATCTGTCTGCACAATTTGGATCGGCAGAGTCATCTGACATGTGACGCCAGGTAATAGGAGACTGCCCAGAAATAGATGCTAGTGTAGCAGGTGTCCCCACTAGATTCTTAGTAGATACGGGTTCACAAGTCAGTACCATAACAGAAAGCTTTTATAAAGCTAACCTTAGCATGCAGCCTCTAGAGGCTGTCCAAGGATTAAAGCTTACTGCTGCAAATGGTTTAGAATTACCATACATTGGGTTTATTAGTACTACGGTGAAGGTGTTAGACACCTGTATTAACAATGTTGGTATTTTAGTACTCAACGATGCCGTTGAGTCTGAGGGTAGCAGTTGTAAGCGTAGACCTGGCATTATGGGTATGAATATTCTACGTGATATACCTGGGTTTACAGAACTGTCAGTTTGTCGTGAACCTGACAAAGAGAATCCAAAATGTAAATGTGTTCGTGTTGCAGGGAATGAGGAAACTGTGATTCCAGCATCCTCTATAGCCAGAATCAAATGTACGGGTGTCCCGAGTACAGGACAGATAATGGTAGAACCTTTGAAGCAGCCCCCAGCAGGAACTCAGTTAATCGTTGCACCAACATTATCTAATGGGTATGTGGAAGTGCTCAATGCCACAGACAAGGACATCTGGTTACCACCACGTACAAGGCTGGGTATAGTCCAAAGTTATACACTGGCAGAAGATCTGTCAGTTACGGTGGAGGTCAACCGTATCCATGTGAGTAGTGCCTCCGAATCCTGCGTTGAGAGTTCAACTGTTCCGCATCTAGGAGAGTTTGATGGTACCCAAGAGGAACATGGTAGAGCTACGGACTTGTTTCAGAGGTACAGCGACGTATTTTCACCAGAGCTCGGCAGAACCCAGACCGTACAGCACAAAATACCATTAACAGATGATATTCCAGTCTCGAGTCCCTACCGCCGCATTCCACCGCACCAAATAAAGGAGGTGAAGGACCACTTACAGGATCTTCTGGACCAAGGGGTCATCCGACATAGTTGTTCAAGTTATGGTGCTCCACCTGTTCTTGTGCGCAAGAAGAACGGCGATATGCGCATGTGTATCGACTACAGACGGTTGAACAGCAAAACGGCACGTGACGTATACCCACTGCCGCGTGTTGAAGAGTCGCTTGATTTGATGGCAGGAGCGAGATACTTTGCAACCATAGATCTCAAGTCGGCCTATAACCAGATTGAGGTTGAGGAGGGCGACCGACATAAAACAGCCTTTACCACCCCATTTGGGCTCTTCGAATACAACCGGATGCCGTTTGGCTTAGCCAATGCACCGGCAACGTTTCAGCGCCTTATGACCCATGTGTTCCAAGAAGATCTCATGGAGAGGTTATTTGTGTACTTGGATGACATAATCATTTGGTCCAGCGACATCCCAGAGCACATAGAACGATTAGAATCAGCCCTTCAAAAGCTCCAGAAACATGGACTACGAGTTGAATTGGGAAAGTGTCACTTTTTTCAAAAAGAGGTGAAATTTTTGGGACACGTGATAACAGAAAATGGTGTCTTAACCGACCCGGAGAAAATTCAAGTTGTAGCGGAATGGCCGACCCCAAGTACCCTCCAACAAGTACAATCATTTCTCGGCTTTGCGTCGTACTATCGCCGTTTCGTTGAAAAATTTGCCTCTATAGCCTCGCCACTGTATGACTTGATCGGGAAATGTGGAGAATCCAAGGGAAAGAGGCGTGCCAAGTCAAAAGACTGTGATGTTACTTCTCTTTGGGATAGTGCATGTGAGGAAGCCTTCCAGACCTTGAAAGATAGATTGATCACATCTCCTACCTTGACTTACCCAGATTTCACCAAGCCTTTTGTTTTGGAGGTAGATGCCAGTAACTATGGACTTGGCGCCATTTTGAGTCAGATGCAAGATGGGCAGTTACGGGTGGTGGCATATGCCTCCAGGGGACTGAGACACCCTGAACGTCGTGCTGGGTATTCCAGTGAGAAGATCGAGCTACTCGCCGTGAAGTGGGCTGTTTGTGACAAGTTTAGGCCATACCTGATAGGGGCCCCGTTCGTCATATTTACCGACAATAACCCCTTGACTTACATCATGACGAAAGCCAAGGTACCAGCACTTGAGCAGAGGTGGGTCAACGAGTTGTCCAGTTTTCGGTTCACGATTCGATACAGATCTGGAAAGTCGAATGTTGGCGCCGATCTCCTTTCCAGGTTACCAGGAAATTTGCCTGAGGTAGCTGATGATGATGAACTTACTGAATGTATAGAAGCAGTTGAAGCACACATCTCTTCTATCCTGGGAAGTAGTGCACTGCCACTGGAGATACGAGAGGCAACTTTGCAGAATCTCTGTTTACGTCTTGATACGGACAGTACACTGCCAGGCGTGGGAACTGGTGAACATGCTATGGGTCTCCCCACAGTAAGTGCAGCTGACATGAGCAAGTACCAGTCTGAAGACCCTGTGATCAGCCGCTTAATACATTACCGATCTATAGGACGTCATCCTACAAGAGACGAACGGAGTAAAGAGTCTAAACCAGTACAGATTTTGCTCAAACAGTGGGACCGCATAAATGTGAAGAATGGTGTTCTTTTCCGTCGCATGACTGGCAAAGATGGGAAGCCAAAGCCGTGTGTACTGCTACCTGTGTGTCTGAAGAATCAGATCCTGCATGACCTCCATGATGCCGCAGGCCACCAGGCTGCTGAACGGACAGAAGCGCTCATACGGGAACGATGCTGGTTTCCGGAAATATCCAGACAAGTACAGACTTACCTTGGAAGTTGTGAGCGCTGCGTGCAGGCAAAAGGGCCATATCGACCAGTGCGCTCCAAGTTGGGCCGACTGATAGCGACTCGTCCACTGGAGGTAATATCTGTGGATTTTACGGTGATGGATAAAGCAAGTAACGGATTGGAGAATGTCTTAGTCATAACGGACTGGTTCACTAAGTTCACTGTTGCTGTTGCGACACGAGACCAGAAGGCCCCCAATGTGGCGAAAGTTTTGGTTCGCGATTGGTTTACCAGATATGGGGTGCCACAACGCCTCCACAGCGACCAAGGAAGAAACTTCGAGTCCAGTATCATCCAAGAGCTGTGCAAGTTGTATGGTATCCGGAAGAGCCGCACTACCCCATACCATCCTGAAGGTAATCTGGTAACAGAACGTTACAACCGAACATTACACAATCTGCTATGCACCTTGCCACCTGAACAGAAGAGGCGTTGGCCAGACTTCCTTCAAGAACTTTGTTTCTGCTACAATGCCACACCTCACGCGAGTACAGGTTACTCACCGTTTTATTTGCTTTTCGGACGGAATGTCACACTTCCTGTTGACCAGCTCCTCGGATTAGGGCAGGAAGACATTGCTGATGATGATGACCAACCGGACGATATCTATAGCGAGTGGGTGACACAGCATCAGACACGTCTATGGCAGGCCAGGCAAGTCGTGCAGAAACAGCTGGAGGCGAAACACAATGCAAGGAGAAAGCGACACGAGAAGAACGGGGTTGACGCGCCAATAAAAGTTGGAACTCAAGTTCATGTACGGCGACACCCCCACGGACGCTGTAAGATTGCTGATAAGTTTGGACCAACGATATTCAAGGTTGTTGACTTCCATGACGGTGTGTATACTGTCGAATTGGCAGATGACACGGGTGGACTCAAAAGATTAGGCCGGGCAGAAATAACACCAGTGGCCTTGCCACGTGATCCCGTTGCACTCCGTAAAACTGTGTCACGGGACTGTGAACCTACACTAGTAGTCGAACCAACTAGGGTTCCGGACACTGATGACTTCCGCATGGAGTATCCCACCAGTATTATTCTACAGCATGCACCTCAAAGATTGTTGAACTGGCAGGTAATACCCGCACTGAACACTGACACTGACACGGACACTAGTCCTGTTGTGGATGTTTGTCCGAGAAGGACGACTCGAGCCAACGCGGGGGCACACTCTAACCCCTACCGGCTGCCGAGAACTGTATTGAACATTGAGTAACATACATCTACCTTAGTCAAAGTAGTTCAGAACTAGTCACACTGTGTGTTAAGAGTTGAATTGTAAATATCTCATGTATGTTATTTGGAGAATGCATTCTCTTGTAATCATGAGGACATGATACATTTTGGAGAGGGTGCGTGTGACAGGCCGTCACTGTCTATTGATCTGTATTTGCAAGGTATGATTTGCCTCCCTTGACTTGAGAACTCTTGTGCAGTCAACGTATGTAGAACGTATTGTCGTGTCGAGACAGACGACTGTGCAGGTTTGTAAATCATTTAATTCGTCAGCTATATAGCCTGTAGTCAACTAAATATCCATGCAACATTTTTAATAAGATATTGGTGTAACTGCCTACCATGACATTTAGCCAAATATGAACAAAATATGTCTGTAAAACGTCAATGTCTACGTGCATCTAAAACCACGTGGTGTCGTTGTTGTCTTCAGTGGAATCCTCTTCCGTCATGCATGGATACTGTTAATCGTTATGGAAAGTTTCTTATGCTATGATTAATCCTGTTACAGATAAACTGTGTCATTCTGACGGGAACAGGAGCCAGCTGTAATGGTTACCTGGTTGTACACCGCTTGGCGCACCTGATTTGAGGTACATACGTGTGTATTATGTACTGATTGTTTCCCGCCAGATTATGATGTGTTGATATTTGCATTGTAGTTAGATTTACGACTACTGTGCTTTGATATAATGAATGATGCAATTAACAGAGTCAATCTAACAGTGACACGATTATCTAGGAGACTTGTGTCGTCTCGTGTGGTGCCAAAATCAGTCAAATTGACAACGGGTTTTGCGAAATATGCTGTTATTTTGTGCCAAATATTCCTAAATTCATTTGTTTAAATGTACTTATTGTGGGAAATTTATTATATTGTAAAATCTCTCATGGTTTTCAATTTTGAAATTAATTGACTAAAATTCACTATTAGTAGTATGTAAAGGGCAAATTCTGTACTATTGACCTTGCATGTTATACAATTACGGTATTATTCATTGAAGTGGAATTTGATAGCTATTACTTCAGGTGTTATCATTAGCCCATCTACACAAAGGGATTATCAGTTTTCAAGACAAATTATCTTAACAGAAATTTGATAAAATTGGAGTTTTTTTAGATTAATATTTTCTTATAAATTCGTTGTTCAATTATTATTTGTAGTTAATAGTTCCCTTAAATTTCTTGTTTATTCTGCATATAAAATAGTTGCTAATATGGTTCACCGGGTTGGAAATTCACCTGTTGTATGTATGAGTATTGAGGGGTTAGTAAGGCTAATTTACAAGGGCATCCTCTAGTTGTGTTTAAGATACAATAGAGTTTGGGGTACTGTGCATGTCCATGGCCAAGGTATACTGTGATATCTGATCAGAGATTACACTGCATGACCATAATAGTCTGTTCTGGTAATTTAATATCATAATGTTGATGCTGATCAATATATTGTCTATACCTGGGCATGTAACAGGGAAGGTAGAGATAAAACATAATACGGTTGTATATCAGTTGCTAACAGACATCTTTTATTGTACTTTCAGGGCAAGGTTATCTCCCCTGGTTACTGTTACTTGTTACTGTTAAAGTTACATAGTTCGCATACCATCTGACACTACACCATCACTGACATTGTTATCATATGGTTGCGGTCATTGTTGATGTTAAAGGCTGAACATTTGTAACCCCCCTTCCAAGCAGGATCGAATAAATTGTGACTATATCTGGCAACACATAAGGGACTTTGTGTTTGATATTGTTGCGTTACGGGAAAACCCCCACGTTTCACATTTGGAAAGGAATGGACCATACTGGGTACCAGCATATAGTGTCATGAAAAATAGTGCCATGGTAGCGTTTTTAAACCACCACAACACTTAGAAGTGTTTGTGTTGGCGACTCGCCACGCGCCGGAGAGGTCTCCGGCCACTGGTTTTTTACAATCATTTACCATTTTAAAATCTCGCCACTTGCCCAGTGACGGAAATCGCAGCGAGGTTGTTCCTATATATTAACATTGCAAAATTCGACAGTCGCCAAGCGCCGGAAAAACACCGGCGCGCGGCGACTGGCGAATTTTTACTGTAAAGAAACTTGGCACACACCCCGTGAGGTTTCCGGCGAATGGCGACTTTGTACTATGTCTTAACATGTCAAATCTCCCCACTCTCCAGTCGACGGAAAACGCAGCGAGTTTGTTTCTATCTATTAACATTGGAAAAGATCGCCAGTCGCCGAAAAAACACCGGCGCGCGGCGAGTTTTGAATTATCGAATTTTCTCGGATTTGGCTTTTAGTGCGCATGCCTGGGGAGCATCAGTTGTACGAATATTTTGTTATTTTATTGTCAGACTTAATTTAGTTGGTCTTCCATGCCCCCAGTTTCCGAAATTGGAAGAGGTCAACCAATAAAATACCATACCAAGTCTGAAATTTGATTTGCTCTTGTTCAGATGCATTGTTTTAGTCCGAATGAAAAACATGGTCCTGGTTGACAATGACTGTCGAAAATCTATTGCTTGCCCCTAGATAGCGATAGATTTCCATCGGTCGCTCATTGGTTGGTGAAAGATGGGCATAAGTCTAGTGTGTGATATCAATGGATTTTACTTACTCAAGCACCAAATATCCATATTTCATATTTCAACCAATTTATTAGACAAGGCCACACTCAGCTGGATTAGAACTGGCAGCTGACGGTGGACAGAATATCCAACACATTTGGTTCGCGACTCCAGAGATACTAGTAACGATAGCGTCAGAATCAATGGACTAATATGTAGAAATTTAACATATATGGGGAGAGGTTAGACATCGGCACATACAATTTTAGCTATCAAACCGCGATTTAATCTCACCCTATTAAAATGGACAAACAAATTTATGGACTTAACTGTGAAAAACGCGACACTTTCATGATTGCCGTCCTTATTAGCCTATCAGCTTCTTAAATGCACCGTCGTATTTGGATCTCGACTAATGCGTTTTATAGCGACGATGTCACGGTATCTCTGGGCCGTACTGTATCTGTATATACCAGTGAAATTGTCACGTTCATTCTCTGTACTATTCCTTGGTTTAACAAGTGTTAAAGAATAACTGAACTTATGAATGCAGATACAGGCTAACATTTGTAATTGTAGGGTGATTTGGGAAATATTAAAATACTAGTGTAGGGGCAAGAAATTTATTGTCGACCTTCGTTGTTGACGGTGACCATTGATTTCTAACGGACTATACTGGTTCAAGCACCGTACTTATTCGACCGTCCTTGTCAACCAGTACCATGCTTTCGTTTGATCTAAAACGCTTCTCAACAATGGCAAATGGCAGTTTTTTAACTGGCTAAAGTTTTCCAGTTTTGGGAACTGGGGCCATGGAGGATCAACTAAAAAAAGGCGATTGACAGTGAAATAACAAAATGACAGTGAAATAACAAAATATTCTGATAATTTATGCTCCCCAGGCATGCGCGCCAAAGAAAAATTCGGGAGAATTCTATACAGTCAAAACACGCCAGTCGCTGCGCGCATGTGTTTCTCCGGCGCGTGGCGACTTTTTCAATGTTAATAGATAGGAACAAACTCGTTGCGTTTTCCGTCGCGCGGCGAGTGGTGACTTTTTACATGTTAAAAAATAGTCCCCAGTCGCCAGTCGGCGGTGACCTCTCCGGCGCGTAGCGGGTGACGAGTTTCTAAAAGTCGCCACGCGACGCAAATTTGGCCCATAAAGAACACCATACGAATTACTGGCTGGTGACAGCCAGAACTCGCAGCTATACCAAAAATGGAAGTTGGAGCGCGCACGGAAAACATTGCAGCACAAATGAGACCGGAACATTCCACCTACATCACAAGCATAGTTTATCCTTTCACGGCATCGGTTATACCATTAAACTGCGTCTGTGATCCCCCCAAAATATGCTCCCGTTTTAGCAAAGTCGCCATTGGCAGACGAAAATGGGGAATGTCTGGAAATATGTTTTCATCATATTGCATCTTGTTGGAAAGCTGGAAGTATCGTCATTGAAGCTGCATAGACGATGATAAGTATATCTTCGCTTTTTTTTGTTTCATGCAGTGTTTGTACCAGTTTGAACCTGTCATAACTACAGGTAGCGAAGGAGTTTGGTACAACCGGTGAAATGAATGGATAAACGATGTATTTCAACGAGAGAGGTCGCATTATTGCTGCAGCTAGGTTCATACGCCGCGTTTTCCGTGCACGCTCCAGCTCCCACTTCCGGTCATAGGTACTCCTTCCTATCGTGTTGCTGCGGTCGACGGACCAACACTCCAGATACATAAAGGTCGGCCATCTTGGATCCAGAAATTCCGCCAAATTCAACCGCCTCTCGTGTCGTCAACATTTAGCTCCAATGAAACGGACATATGTCCTACTTACTGTGTGTAGCGCTCTAGTATATTTCAAAACTTCCACGTGTGGCTATGAAGACACATTAGCCTCAATTTTTAAGGTAAAACTCCATTTAAATTGTCCACTTTTGACGAGCATGCCATCTGTGTCACCGGAAATCACCTTCGCCAGCGGATATTTTAGCGCTCACGAATTTCCGACAGTTTCATCGACCCAAATCGTGCCATGTCTCGCACCGCACCGGAGAGATAGGATGGTGGAAATGTCTCCCGCGTTATCTAGGGGCAAGAAATAGATTTTCGACATTCATTGTCAACCAGGACCATGTTTTCATTCGGACTGAACCAAATCAAATTTCAAACTTGGTACGGTATTTTATTGGTCGAGATCTTCCAATTTTGTGAACTGGGGGCATGGAGGGCAAGCCAAAACTGCGCCTGACAATGAAATAAAATATTTCGATAATTGATGCTCCCCAGGCATGCACAATGAAGACAAATCCGGGACAATTCGATAATTCAAAACTCGCCTCTCGCGCCGAGCGCAGGTGTTTTTTTCGGGGCCTGTCGACTAGCGACATTTTCAATGTTGATAGGTGGAAACAGACTTGCTGCGTTTTCCTTTGCGAGGCGAGTGGCGAGTTTTGCATGTTGCATTTTTGGACAATGGTGGGGCGAGATGTGCCAATGAAATTGGGCCAATGGAATTGATGAAAATTCGTGAGCACTAAAATATCCGCTCGCGGGGGGTGAGTAGTAGTGTCTACTGATTACGAGCAAGGTTTTCCAGGGAGGTAACTCTTGGATCCCCTTTTTCCGCCAGGGGGCGCCACCAGTCCCGTATGACGTCACTTCCGGTCTGGGTGAATGGAGCGTGACCTGTGAACTGTATGACGTCGAACATGTATTCTTCCGCGGTGATGCGGTCTGGTGGTGATGCGGTCGCGGGAAAAAGCTTCCGCGGGGGAAAAAGTAGTCCCCAGACTTCAAATACGCTGCATGGTCCGATTGGGTCGAGTGAGGTATCAAAGTGAAGCATTCGTGAAGGGGCATCCAGTCATGGGTGGGTGTATGTAAAATTAGGATTTTTTCCTGAAACTATAAAAAGCGGAACACGGACTTTACCCCTAAAATAGGGGAAAACACTTATCAACCCTAGCCAAAAGGGCTAATATCGGTCTCCGGGCTTATCGGGGCCTGCCTATCAAGTCAATGGGGTGGGTGCATGTAAAATTAGGATTTGTCCCCGAAACTATAACAAGCGGAACACGGACTTTACCCCTAAACTAGGGGAAAACCCCTATCAACTCTAGCCAAAAGGGCTAATATCGGTCCCCGGGCTTATCGGGGCCTGCCTATCAAGTCAATGGGGTGGGTGCATGTAAAATTAGGATTTTTTCCCGAAACTATAAAAAGCGGAACACGGACTTTACCCCTACAATAGGGGTCTGTATTATACAATATAAGGGAAAATGCCTGTATGGGGTATGGGGATGGTCAATTTTTTTTGTGGGTGTTACTATGGGTTGTGGGGTCTCGTTTTTCTCGTCTCGCCGAGAAAAATACAATGGGAGGGGTCCCGGAGCGAATCGGTGAAATTTTGGGGAAAAGTCACCGAGGTCTGTATATAGGCCCATAGGCTGGCCATGGGGGGTATAGGTCCAACCTGGGAAATTTACACACGTTCATTGTGATATGGGTTGCTTGGATTTGTTTTTCACGTCTCGTCATTTAGAACACGATGGGAAGGGTCTCGGAGCGCAACGGTGAAATTTTTGGAAAAGTACCATATAGCCCCATACTGGCTATATGGGGGTATAGGTTCAACCTGGAAAATTCACACACGTTCATTGTGATATGGGTTGTTTGATCTTGTTTTTCACGTCTCGTCATTTAAACATGATGGGAAGGGTTTCGAAGCGAAACGGTGAAATTTTTGGAAAAAGTTCACCGAGGCCTGGGTAGGCCCATAGGCCTATACTGCATGGCTATGGAGGTATAGGTCCATACGGGGTGAACGTTTTGGGGTCTAGGTGAGCCCCTAATGGTCCTATGGTGTCGTATGAGGTCTTATTTTGAAGCTCTCGTGGAGTTTGTAATGTATCGACTCATGGTTCGTCCGTGTGCAAGAGTCTGCGCATGCGTAGTCTGGCCGTAGTATAGAAAGCAGGCATGTTGGGGGATGCGTGGGGGTGTGTTTTAACCCACCACTAGGGGTCCATGGTTGTGGTTTGGTGGGTTTTGACGTCACTTCCGGGTTTCACTAAAACTACCTTCGAACACAGAAGAGTTCCAATTTTTCCCGTACACGTAGGATCCGGATGTTCAACCTCCGGGTTTTTTCCCGGCCCGGCCCGGCCCGGCCCGGCCCGCCCCGGCCGCAGCGCGCGCGCGCGCGGGGTTGATCTGATGCCGCAGCGCGCGCGGGTTATCCGGAAGTGCGTGGGTGAATCCGCAGCGCGCGCGCGCATGAAGACCCTCATGCATACCCCAATGCAGGCGCAGACGTGATGTGCCCGGATGATAGACACGGACGTCCCCGAGAAAAACACACACAACACGTCACATACAGTCGCCCCCCTCAATCCCCTCATATATACCCGGATGACGGACGTTACCGAAAAGACACGGACTTTACCGAAAAGATACGGACTTTACCGAAAAGACACGGACGTACCCGAAAAGACACGGACGTACCCGAAAAGACACGAAGGTGAACGACATTGTGGAAAAACCCCACAGACAGGTTATTACATGCATTCCTATGATGTTCACAGGTTACGCCCGATTCACGCATAATAAAAGGATTGATCTGTAATCTGTGTTGTTGTTGCTCTCTTTTTTGGACTAACCCATCAGAATAATACGTATCACGGACTACACCCGACGTCTAGGCGCGCATGTGTGACATGGTCTATAAAACACGTCTCTCTGGATCCGACACCTCCATTTCTACGGTTGCAGAGCCATGACGGGACACCCATCCCTATGCGACTCGCATTTTACAGCATGCGACCGTGGTTAATTCACTCACAGGTTACCGAGCAGTGGTCCGGTCCATGTTTGCAGATGGCGACGACAACGAGGGGCGACGCCAGATCCTGAAAGAGTTCACAAGCGGTCCTCGACAGAGTGCACTCGATGGAGAGGTGTGCCATCACTCACCACTACTGGACTATGACAGCCATCCTTGATGCTCGGGCTATGGACCACCAGCGCTCACGCCGGAACCAGCGACGGCTGGTTGGCCTAGTCATGGTCTGTGCCCTATTGATCCTGGCGCTGTGGCATTGACAGTAGGACCTGACTATAAATACGAGGGTCAGACACAGTGTGCGTCATTCAACGATCGTCATTGGGTCAACCATGTCACCAGTTCTACGAGCCATCCTTCCCCTTACACCCCGGGTGGGGTTACACGTCTATGAAGATAAAGTCACCCTCGTGGAAGACCGTGGAGATGTTTACTGGTCGCGCGCTGAGACCGTATCGAATACGGTTACGCTACACCGTGACGGCTGGACCAAATTTAAACGGGTGTTGAGCGGCGAGCTCGACGGACACCTCATCCACATAGACAATGCCATCTACGTACACCGTGGACCCTTCTTCCCACGCCTGGGCCGCTACCAAGACCCTACGCGAGGCTTCACCCTAGACCCCGATCTGTGGACAGCCTTCGAGAAAGTGGTGCCTATCGTGGACCAGCTGTTTACACCGGACGAGCGGTCATCAGACAAGTTGGAGTGGGCTCGTGCCCTGAGAGAAGCAGCGGCAGAACCCAATGAACAAATGTCTAGCAATGAACCGGACGACGATGCCATTGATTACCCGGCTAGACTCAGTCAGCCCAGTGACATGACCACCCGATCCTTTGATCTCACGGGATTCTCCCTATAAATACGAGAGACAGTCAAATCTGGTACCATTCACGTACTGACCATGACGGAGCATATAATACTGGCGTATCTCAGCTTGACGCCCGAGGTCTTCCTGCACGTTTATGCGGATAAGGTCGATATCATGGAGGAGGTGGGAGACATCTGTAATGCGGACCCTACACAACCGTGCCCGGCCCACATTCGTCTGTCCCGGGAGGGCTGGACCAAATTCAAACGGGTGTTGTCTGGTGAACTGGACGGCGACCTCATCCACTTGTGTCACGATGTGTACATCCGACGCGGCCCTTTCTTTGCTCAAGTGGCTCGGCTAGATGGAGGTACAGTGCATTTTACCCTTCACCCTGATCTATGGTCTGCATTGGAAGATGCCGTGGTAGATGTGGATCAAGTGCTTATGAAGCGGTCAACAGACGAGTTGGACTGGTTATTTACCATGGACACTGTGGAAGCCAACGAAGAAAATCAGAAAGAAACTCCGGCCCAAGATATACCCGTTATAAATAAACGATAGAGCCAGGATCCATCATCATTTGTCACCATGAAGCGCTGGGAGAAGGTGTTGGATAACTTATACTACAGTCCCGACAGTCCGGCGGCCTATAGTGCATTGTCGGCTCTCTATCGAGCGGCCAACCAACAGGGGATACAACGTGCCCAAATCCGAGATTGGTTAAGAAAACAAGACACCTATACCTTACATCGATCTGTCCGTCGCCATTTTCTACGGAATCGGGTCATCGTGGGAGGACTAGATGCCCAGTGGCAAGCGGATTTGGTCGATATGAGCGCCTTTGCCAAACACAACGATGGAAATCGGTATATCTTGACGTGCATCGATATCCTATCCAAGTATGCGTGGGTGGTACCCATCCAGACGAAAACGGGGGCGAATCTCATAGCGGCGTTCAAAGACATCTTCAAGACCGGGCGCAAACCCTTGTATTTGCAAACCGACGAAGGCACGGAATTCCTCAACAGACCGTTCCAACAGTTTCTGAAAGCCCAGAAGGTGTTTTCTTCCATACGTACAACGAGACCAAGGCTTCCGTTTTGGAAAGGTTCAACAGGACATTCAAAGGCCGCATGTATAAATATTTCACCTATAAGAATACAAGGCGGTACATCGATGTTCTCCCGAAACTTGTGAGTGGTTACAATCGAGCCTATCACCGGAGTATAGAGAGAGCCCCCATTACCGTGACCCAACACAATGAAGCCCAAGTCCGGCGTGTCTTGTACCCCAGGCAATCGCAGCGAACGACGAAGGCGGTGTATAAGGTCGGGGACCCTGTACGGATCAGTAAAGTCAAAGGTCAATTTGAGAAAAGTTACTTGGCCAACTGGAGCGATGAGCACTTCCTGATTAAACGGCGCCTACCCCAACAGCAGCGAGTCTATGAACTGGAAGATCTTCAAGGGGAACCGTTGCTAGGGACGTTTTACGAGATGGAATTACAGCCTGTCGAAAAAACACAGCAACATTACTACACGGTGGAGCAGATTTTGAAAACGGAACGTCGGCGTGGTAAACTGTTTCATTTCGTCAAAGGGCAAGGCTGGCCCAGTGCCTTCAATTCCTGGGTCGCTGCCAACCAGGTGAAACGACTATAAAGCCAGACACCACTACCGTCATCCTTCATTCCACGTTCGACCACGGTGCTATGGACAAACAGCAGCTGCCTCTGAACACACCGTCTCCCAAAACGCGCACAGCGCAAGTGGGCTTTGTGGTGATAGTGCTAACCCTGTTGAGTGTGTTGTACGGAGGTGTGTTTTACGACGTAGCCTATGTCAGCACGCTACTTAACCAACTGAGAACACCAGCCATCAGTGAAACCAGTCTACAGATAGCACCAGTCAACCCGTATCGAGCCCAGTCATCACCACACCCCGTGTACAAGCCACAACGAGCTCCACACCAAGCTCCACACCTACACCAAGTACACCCACTACGTCTGAAAACCCACCGGATTTCATCCCTCACACTGAACAGACAACGACGACCGACGTTATACCCACCACCATCATCACTCACAGAGAACAGACAACGACGACCGACGTTGTACCCACCACCACCACTCCAGTTCACTCGTACCAAATTTACAAGAGCGGGTTACCACGACGGCGGATACACCTCGAACCATGGACCCTCGGTGGCAGCATCCCTTCACTTGCGTCATCGCAGGACCGACGGGCTCCGGCAAAACGTACTTCGTCAGGAAGCTCCTTCAACACGCCGACAGCATGATCACCCCACCCATTGCCCGAGTCGTGTGGTGTTACGGAGAATGGCAGGCAGCGTATGCAGCAATGCCCCACATCACGTTCGTGGAAGACCTACCTAACCTGGCCGATTTGGAACCGGACATCTTGGTGGTTCTGGATGATCTCATGGCGGAGACGGATGCGCGGGTCACCCAACTCTTTACCAAAGGCAGCCACCATCGACGGCTCAGCATCATCTACATTGTGCAGAATCTGTTCAGTAAAAACAAAGAACATCGGAACATCAGCCTAAATGCCCACTACCTGGTGGTCTTCAAAAACCCGAGAGATACCACTCAACTGCTGCACCGGCGAGACAGATGTATCCCATACGCACACCGTTTGCGTTGGAAGCCTTCAAAGATGCGACAACCGCTCAGCACGGGTATATGCTCTTCGACCTCAAGCAAGCCACCCCCAAACACCGGCATCTTTCCCGGAGGCCCCCCACGTGTACATGCAAAAATAATGTAAACACATCCACAGTGGCTCCCCGAGCTGGGGTCTGTGTGTTTGATGATGGGGATAATAAAAAGAATGAATACCACAGCATGGTTGACTTTGTCTCTGAGATAGATAAAAAGGGCAGAGTTGTGGGTTCTGGCATTAGTTGTACATGATGTCTGCGCGAGTACGGAAGCACGCCCCGACGCTCCGTGTATTGAAGACAGCCCCACCCGAGTTGGTCCGAACCATTGTACGCGGTGCGGACCCTGACCTTGTACGCTGTCTGTGCGAGATCGGGTACAACCTGTTAAAAGGCAACGTACCACTGAATCCGGATCAGAAGACCAAGTTGACCAAGCATAAGACAGGTCTCCGAACTTTAGTCCAGAAGCGAGTCTCTCAAACACAAAAGAAAAAGGTGTTACAGAAAGGCGGCTTTCTCGGGGCCATCTTAGCACCGTTGGCCGCTTCCGTGTTGGGTCCAGTATTGGGTGGACTCTTCGGCCGATAATGAACCACACGAAAAAAATGGTCCTCGTCGAACCACGATTCCTTCAAAACCTCCAATCGCCCTACCCTGTCCCACCTACGGTGGAGACCATAAACACCCTCGATGGAGAGATGCAACAGATCTTACAGAGACCGGGGTTAAGCGACAGTGAAAAAGTACAACGGTACAATGAGACGCTTCAACGGTACATGACGTTCATGGACCAATACAAAACCCTCTCTACCCCACCACCACCCGCCACCACCGTGACACCGCCGACCTCAGCACCGCTCCAACAGCCGCCATTACCAGGGGTACCACCCACAACCCCACAGTGGGTGGAAGACGAAGTCCTGAAGTGTGTACCTGCATCGTTCAAGAAACAAGCTGGCCTGGTATTACAACGGATGAAACAGAATCCTAACATGACTTGGAATGATAAAGGCGAACTACTGGTACAGAATCAGGTGGTCCCCGGGACCCACATGACGGATTTGGTGAATGACCTGATGCGTAAACGCAGGTCGCACACGGATCCTCGAGGATGGGAGGTCTTCGCTCAAGGCTTGAAAGACATGCATGTACCACAGGAATTGGTGGGGAACCCCACCGCTGGGCCTTTATGCAGCGAACCCAGCAATCGCCGAGTGGCCCACTACCTTCTTGGGAATTCGAATGGGAACCGGAGTCACCCCCCAAAACACCACCACCACAACGGGCACCTTCTTTTCAGACCTTTAAAAAACCATCCTTGATCAGGACACCCCACATCTCCAGAGCCGTGACACGTAGCAAGTCACCGCGACGAACACGACGCCGGACACAACTGCCCAAGGCCTGGAACACCTATTAAAACCTGTGTGACTTCTCCACCTAACATGGATACAGACCAGATAACCACCGTGCTGGAGAATGACTCAGAGACACGTATGGTCTTTCAAGGGGTGTTCGCCCGAGATGTGTTCCCATTAGACCGTATGTATCCTGCTGCTTACGTTCTCAACTCGGACCCGATGGATCGGCCCGGTGAACATTGGGTGGGCGTGTACTTGACAGAACAGCAGGGGGAATACTTTGACACGTACGGCCTGCCACCCCTCCACCCCGATTTAACAGACTTCATGGATCAAGGCACAGAGACGTGGTGTTGGAACAGTCAAACGTTGCAAAGCCTGGCCAGTAGCGTGTGCGGACAATATTGCTTGTTTACCTGTACCATCGATGCCGGGGAAGACCCTTATCTACCATCGTACAGATGTTTGACGAGTACCCCAAGGCCGAGGACCGCGATGTACTCGTATATGACTGGGCCGCCCATCATTTCAATGTACAAGCCCCGTTCTGGGCTTAAGTTCTTTCAATGTACACAAGCCCCCTGTTTTGGGCTTAAGTTTACAAGCCCCCTGTTCTGGGCTTCAGTTCTTTCAATGTACAAGCCCCCTGTTCTGGGCTTCAGTTTTCACATGGTTGTTCTCACGTTGTTGTTGTTACTGAATAAAAAACAAAATGAGATCTCACCAAAAAACCCTGTCTTGTGTGTTTTCTATATGAGCATAATGCATGAAACTGGCTTTGAACACCGTATTAGCCAATCAGTGGCCTAGAATGGAGCCAAAGCTAACCCATCCATGTCCAGAAAACATTACCCGGGTGTACAAGAACCCCGATGTAGGCGCGGACGTAGGCGAAAGCATCCCAGTACCCGGATGTAGGCGCAGCCGTGAGCAAAATTCTAGTACCCGTCCATTGGTTCTTTTATCGATCGCTCATTGGCTCTTTTTCTCGACCGCTGATTGGTCCAAATGGAACTGCCCATCCTTCCCAGGTTAATTTACAATCCCCTTTTGGGGTTCAAGCTCTGTATATCGATGCCGCAACATTGTCTCCGAGCCTTGCCGAAAGGGAGACCTTGGACCTTTTGACCTGGATGTGACCTTTGACCTTTTGACCCGACATTCACCCGCGCACTGCCGGTGATGACGCGCGCGCGCGCTGCGGCCGGGGCGGGCCCGGAAAAAACCCCGGAGGTTGAACATCCGGATCCTACGTGTACGGGAAAAATTGGAACTCTTCTGTGTTCGAAGGTAGTTTTAGTGAAACCCGGAAGTGACGTCTGTGCGCAGAACCCACACCACCACCCAACCCCAACCATGGACCCCTAGTGGTGGGTCACACACACCCACGCATCCTCCAACATGCCTGCTTTCTATACTACGACCAGACTGCGCATGCGCAGACTCTTGCACACGGACGAACCATGAGTCGATACATTACAAAGTCCACGAGAGCTTCAAAATAAGACCTCATACGACACCATAGGACCATTAGGGGCTCACCTAGACCCCAAAACGTTCACCCCGTATGGACCTATACCTCTATAGCCATGCAGTATAGGCCTATGGGCCTACCCAGGCCTCGGTGAACTTTTTCCAAAAATTTCACCGTTTCGCTTCGAAACCCTTCCCATCGTGTTCTAAATAACGAGACGTGAAAAACAAGACCAAACAGCCCATATCACAATGAACGTGTGTGAATTTCTCAGGTTGGACCTATACCCCATAGCCAGCCTACCCAGGCCTACCCAGGCCTCGATGAGCTTTTCCCAAAAATTTCACCGTTTCGCTCCGGGACCCTTCCCATCATGTTCTAAATGACGAGACGTGAAAAACAAGACCAAACAACCCATATCACAATGAACGTGTGTGAATTTTCCAGGTTGAACCTATACCCCCATATAGCCAGTATGGGACTATATGGGCTATATGGTACTTTTCCAAAAAATTCACCGTTGCGCTCCAAGACCCTTCCCATCGTGTTCTAAATGACGAGACGTGAAAAACAAATCCAAGCAACCCATATCACAATGAACGGGTGTGAATTTCCCAGGTTGGACCTATAACCCCCATGGCCAGCCTATGGGCCTATATACAGACCTCGGTGACTTTTCCCAAAAATTTCACCGATTCGCTCCGGGACCCCTCCCATTGTATTTTTCTCGGCGAGACGATAAAAACGAGACCCCACAACCCATAGCAACACCCCCAAAAAAAATTGACCATCCCCATACCCCATACAGGCATTTTCCCTTATATTGTATAATACAGACCCCTATTGTAGGGGTAAAGTCCGTGTTCCGCTTTTTATAGTTTCGGAAAAAAATCCTAATTTTACATGCACCCACCCCATTGACTGGATAGGCAGGCCCCGATAAGCCCGGGGACCGATATTAGCCCTTTTGGCTAGAGTTGATAGGGGTTTTCCCCTATTTTAGGGGTAAAGTCCGTGTTCCGCTTTTTATAGTTTCGGGGACAAATCCTAATTTTACATGCACCCACCCCATTGACTTGATAGGCAGGCCCCGATAAGCCCGGGGCACGATATTAGCCCTTTTGGCTAGAGTTGATAGGGGTTTTCCCCTAGTTTAGGGGTAAAGTCCGTGTTCCGCTTGTTATAGTTTCGGGGACAAATCCTAATTTTACATGCACCCACCCCATTGACTTGATAGGCAGGCCCCGATAAGCCCGGAGACCGATATTAGCCCTTTTGGCTAGGGTTGATAAGTGTTTTCCCCTATTTTAGGGGTAAAGAGACTCATTCCTATCTGGAACAATTTACCTTTGGAAACCAGAAACATCACATTAAGTGCCAAATGTTTTAAAAACAAACTTGTTCGTTTTTACCATCAAAAATCCAAAGATATATTTAGTGTTGAAAACTTATGTTCATGGACGTCCTACTGCCATTGTACAGCGTGTCGTCCCATGTAATCTGATTTGTGCTATTGTTATTATTATCTATTTTTTACATTTTTATTTTTTAAATTTTAATATATATTGTTAATTAGTTTTGGGAACCCGACTAGCATAGGTGTTCGCCACCTGTTTGGGTCCCCTTGTGTGTATTCATGCATGCAGAACTTGAATAAATAAATAAAAAATAAATAAATAAAGTCCGTGTTCCGCTTTTTATAGTTTCGGGAAAAAATCCTAATTTTACATACACCCACCCATGACTGGATGCCCCTTCACGAATGCTTCACTTTGATACCTCACTCGACCCAATCGGACCATGCAGCGTATTTGAAGTCTGGGGACTACTTTTTCTCCGCGGAAGCTTTTTCCCGCGACCGCATCACCACCAGACCGCATCACCGCGGAAGAATACATGTTCGACGTCGTACAGTTCGCAGGTCACGCTCCATTCACCCAGACCGGAAGTGACGTCATACGGGACTGGTGGCGCCCCCTGGCGGAAAAAGGGGAACCAAGAGTTACCTCCATGGAAAACCTTGCTCGAAATCAGTAGACACTACTACTGGGGTGATTTCTGTTGGCCGAGATTGCATGAATTTCTACACTAAAAATGGAAGCAAACGTGTCTTTATAGTCACAAGTAAGAGTTTTGGAATATACGAGAACGCTATAGATATTACGTAAGATGGATGTTCGTTTTTATTGGGGTTGAATGTTGACGACTCGAGAGTCAGCTGGATGAAAGATGGCGGACCTTTCTGTATCTAGAGTGTTGGTCCGTCGACTGCAGCAAACACGGTAGATAGGAGTACCCGTGCTTTTGGAGTAGCTGCGAGTTCTGTCGGTCCCATGGATTTCCGGGGACCGTCAGTATTTCGGAATATATATTTCTCTGCTTTTGCTCCCATGAAGAGATTCATGCTGTGCGGGGCGTGGATACGGATAGTGACAAAACTCCCCGCCCCCATTGATCACCGTGAGGCCAAACATCATAATTTTTTCCAGCATAAAGTGATAGATTGGTTATCTCCCATACACATTAATACTGTAGGCAACCAAGGGGAGGCAGCCAGTCTACATAAAGTGACAACCTGAACGATTAATAATATGTCCCTGCTACACATGAATATCACGTAGGTCACCCAATTTTACCATTTAAACCATGCTGGTGGTCAGATGATATACATATATGCACATGAAGATATGCCTATTTAAATAAACTTTAAGACAACTGCGATCATGCGATGAACATTTTGTTTAATTCCATGCTCATTGCATCAGACATGTACCTAATGGAACTGATTGCCGGATGGGTTAGTAACAATTCATTGGCCTATTCTAATAGATAAGTGTTCATGGCGTAGAAGCGATACTTAGGAGTTAATGACCGCCTTAGTGAATATTATCGTGTACTAATTTTTCGATGTTTAGTTTTAGATCGTCAATCAAAAAACCGAGCGGCGTAGCCGCGAGGTTTTTTGATGAGGTCTAAAACTAAACATCGAAAAATTATTACACCGTAATATTCACTAAGAAGGTCATTAACTCCATTCTAACATGCACAATGATAACTATTTCCTCATTTCATAAGCGGAATGGCAAATTTTCTGCAAATTTATCCCGTTTTGATGCAAGATTTTCGTGACTGGTTTGCAGGCCATGCTCGCGCGTGCTGTCCGTTCACGAGCTGCAGCTGTGTGAACTCCGCCCACTGCGCAGTGAATGAACCAATCGTTGCTCAGCTTTGTAGCACTGCGTCACAAGAATGAGACGTCACCAGTTCGGCACGTGAATGAAACAGATCACAACAAACAAATGAAGATTATCGTGTGATAATCTCCGTATGTTTTGAGGTCTGGACCAATCAGCGCACGGCTATAACGTGGAGCATGTTAGAATCCTCCGTAATGAGTATCATGATTCAAAAGTATGCAACGTCGTTCCGGATTGGTTAATTTTCTTCCTCAAGAGCCAGTCACAGCTATCCTACCAAGCTCATTCTGTTGAAGATATGCATCAATCCGCTCTCTGAAATCTATGCCTTCCCTTCCTTCGTCTGCTTCTTCTTCTACAATACATAGAAGGACGCGAAAACAAAACCCACCTTTGAAGGTAGCCAGCCTACCATTCAGTGGTAATGTATAGATGTCGAACCTTAACGTTAAAATATTGGTAGAGTCTGGCGTAGGTTGATGCATAGCGAAGGGACATTCATACGGAGATATCATTTGATTTGGAATAAATAAAATAAACTATATCAAGTCACTGGGGTACATCCAAACTCCGAACAGCGCTGAACGACTATCGTCTGGCTACAAGCACTGCCCGCAGTCGAATGCTCTAGCACAGGTCCGAAGACCAGGGAACACGTTGGTTTGTTATGATGGGACTAATCACGCACATATGTAACTCCCTACGCAAATAGATACGTTGAGAACGGCGAGAAAACCAAGAATCAAACTTCTTTTTCGGTGTAAGCTATTCATTAAATACTTTTGGGATATATTTGGTTGATGAAACAAAGGCTTTTAGCGAAAAGAAGGAAGGTATATATTGAGGAGTAATCTCAACGCTGAGAGCGTGTTAACGATATTTTCAACTGCGGGCAGTGCTCGTAGCCAGACGATAGTCGTTCAGCTGACATGCGCTGTTCGGAGTTTGGGGTACATCGCCTACTGGTATCATTCAATACTGTTTGACACTTGCTTGCCCATCATACTGGCGACCATGTATCCATTCTGGTCGCCCATATCCATCCAAGACGGCCAGGGCAAGGCAATCATAGCGCCCATGAATGCTTCGTCTGGTGAACTTTGGTCTTTATCAGGGAAAGCAATAGAGACATTGCTCATAGACCACAACTCACAATCTTGGACAGTGAGGGTGAATGCCAGTAGGCCGTTATAACGAATCGCTTCAATATTATCGAATGGTATTTCCACTTCCGAATTGCCTTTTATTTCGGGAACATCGATTTCAGATGAGGTGGCGGGGTTCTTCCATTTGACTAATGGCGTCCCTGATCGAAGATCGCAAATATCGATTCTATACGTGATCGAACTCCGGACGCTGCTATGACCGACGCTGGTTTTCAGACTAATATTACCTTTAACCGAGAAAGCCGGCATTCGCTCGCCACATCCTACACGAAATGCGTTTCCGGAAAGACTGAATGTGAATTCTTTTTCGTGCAGAGGGTTTAATGTCTCTTTAGAAATTGCAGGTTTTGCTAGTATTTGGTTGCAGAGTTTTCCAGAGCCAGTTTCTGTTTGTTGTGAATGGTTGCTGTTGAGCATTACTTCAGGTTGACCCGATTCTCTTCGCTTGTCAATAATGTCTCTGAATGTCGTCCAAGAAGAGGCGTTTTTGACGTCGAGTAGTTTTGGATCATCGTGGAATTCTGGGAACTGCTTCTCAATGCGCTCGGCGAGGTACGATGGTATGTCTTCTATTCCTTTCAACTTCCAGGCATGCGCGAACAGATGCAAATTCCCGGGTCTCGTTCCCATCTTCATCCAAGGTAACCATGGCGACGTTCGGGACCAAAACATGAGACATGGGACTGAGGACTTGGTTTCGTTGTACACGTCGTCTTTCCAGCCAGTGTTAATGAAAGTCTCACAGGAGGTATACATGTCGTCTGTGGAATAACCCGGATATTTGTCCATCGGAATAGGGTTTGGATATTGCAAGGCCACAGATTGAACAAAAGACGCCATTTTGTCTCCCAGAACGATTTCCGGGTCACGCACAAAGGATGCGAAAAGCGGGATATTGACAGGATCGTTATAAATTGGAAATACCTCGTTTGTCTCCCCTGTGAAGGGGTTCTCCCACGTATCCAAAATGCGATTTCCGCCCAGATCTTCGTAAAACAAAACCTCTTTGCCGTTCACGATGTATTTCGTCTGCGTCTCGTCAGATTGAATAAGCTTAGCCTTGTTGAATCCATTCAAGCGGAACAGTTGCTTGCTTGGTTGGCCTGGTATATTGGCATAGACACTACCGGAAATGAAGAAGTAGGTGTCGTCTGCTGTATCCAATGAACCCCGTAAGCGTAACAATCTCTTCAAGTTTGCCATTGTTTGTGTCGTCTGTTCTCTCAATTCAAAAGAAATCAGGGGTGTTGATCTGAAACAAGAAGATGATACGTTGTTAATTGAGCTTCATTGAAATTGTAACGGTCTGCTGCATTAAGGATACGGAGTCCTCCTGCAGACACTTTTACACACCCTCTAGTAATTGTCCTTGTACTCCTAAAAGTATTCTTCATAGCTATAGTAATGTATACATTTGTTGAAAGAGAATTTCCGGGTTCCAAATATATGTGTCCACTGTAAATCTGTAGGTTGTGAAGATATTCAAATTTAAACAGAATAATTTTAAAAAATGAGCCTTCTTTTTTAAATGGTTATTTTCAACAAAGTATTCAATTTATCATAACTCGCATCATCATTTCCTGTACAAGACAACTCCAACAGGAAATCACTGTCTCAGTTTTGTCAATTTTGGTCTACTTCTTATTCTATTGACATTTAATTCAACTTCAAAGTTTAAAACTGCGAGTTGCTCGCTTCTGTGAAGAAATATTTCATTACATGTCAATGGAAAGAGAACTAGACCAAAATTGATAAAACTGAGGCACGGATTTCCTGTTGGAGTTGTCTTATACAGGAAATGATGAAGTAAGTTACGATAAGTTGAATATTTTTTTTGAAAATAGCATTCAAAATTTTTAAATTCAATTTTAAATTAAATTTATTTAAAATTCAAATATCTTCACAACATACAGGTTAACAGTAAACAAACTTATATATTTGAAATCCTCAAGAAATGTGCTTTCAAGAAATATATACATTACTACAGCTATGTGACATACTTTTAGCTGTATGAAGACAAGTTCTAGAGGGTGTACAAAAGTGTGCAGGAGGGCAGTGCCAAACTTTCACAGTGAAGCATAGAAAGTACATATCAGTCAATCAGAGCAAGCTATAGGTAAACGATTGTATATCAGGAAATACCATCCAAAGATGACGCTTTGGAAAAATAGTACGAATTGTTTGCTGATATTGCATATACATTGTGTATATTATCCCCTAATTTCCTGTTAATTCAGACGCAAAATACTGGGAATTATTCAACTCTTGTAACTTCAAAATACTAAAACAACGGCAGTCTTGTAAAAAAAAAACCAAAAAAAAACCCGACAACAAGTTATACTCTTTTATGTGTATATGTATATTTGGTGGGGTATTTATCACGATTATTTATAGCCATTACTCGTGCTGTATATTGTATATATTATTCAAATAATTGTCATACAACTTCATGAATGTATATATTGAAACAAATTATTGCACTGTAATGCGGTGCATCGCACCAAATTGTTCATATAACTAACTGTACGTTTAAATATTCCAGATCTACGTATTTGGATCATGTATTTTTGTTATTGTTTGATAAACTTAGACCACCTCTTTTCTCAAAATTGTACATATTGCAACCTCTTATGTCACGTGTCCAAGGTGAAATAAAGCTGAAGTTGATATTCTACGGGGTCCCATAATAAGTCAATAACGACAAATTCTGCCTTTTCACTGTGAGAATGATTGGCGTTTATTTCACGGATATGAACCACTTTTCACAGGTCTTTTGATATCTTCCACCATCTGACCGAACCAGACTTTTCGGCGGAAGACTATAGCCTTTGAATTCTACATTTACCACGCACTATGATACCTTACTTGTATACTCTTTCACTAAACTGTATACTATATTAGTCCACTTGCTCCTGTGTGTAACTACAAGGGGTCAACTGATTGGCTAACAAATGTCGGTAGATTTACATAGCCCCAGTCTAAGATATCATATTGGGCTCATACTTTATGTAAGAATCACGAGACAATGCATACAATAGCCAAGTTGGGGCTACAATAGCCAAGTCTGGGGACAACAATGTGTCTAGACAAGTGCCTTTTCAACGACACAAAGATCCAGACAATAGTTTCTACATGAAGTATCGACCTAATATTCCGTGATATTATATCAACATTGACAACCTCAACATCTGAATCCAACGCTGGCCAGCCATTTTCCACCGCTTATCAACGTACTATAGACATCGTTCAACTTTAATCCCATATTCAGTCAACGCGGATAGGGAGTTGAAATACAAACCCCACCGGAAACTTCGTATCAAGTTCACAATTCTGAAAATACATGGATACTTAAGCAATTTCCGTCATTCCGTCATCAATACATCAAAATACTTGACAGCTTTCTAATCAGTACGTCCAAATTTTATGGTATATAGCTCTATATACACATACATGAAGTTACACACAAAAAGCAATCGCTACTGACACAAGTAGTAGCAAAAGCTTGAATCGAGGACCCTTGTGCGCAAAACGAGAACGGGGCAAATCACGGTCGCTGGGGCCGGAGGTCATGGCCGCTAATTGCCACGATGCACTTCGGACTTTCCACCGATGTCATGCTGCCGTACAAGGCTTAGCGGCCATTGTGATATTGTCAGCTTTCTGATGTGAATAACACAGACGCTGATTGCTGCTTTTGAACAATGTATTTCATCCGCTTGTCGCGCCACTACTCTGGGGTACATTCAAAACCATAACTGTATTGCAGAGCGTCACTCGACACGATCTCGGACAATGTAGGACATTAGTGCCTCGTCCCGTACTGCTAGGAATCCATATTGGCATCCATGTTGAAAGAATACTATCACGCGGAAACTTCGAACGGCGCATGCCAGCTGTATGACTTCCGTTACCATGGACACTGATGGAGATTAGCTCAAGAGGGAAAACCGAGAGAAACACCTCAAATTAGAACAGATTCTTCCCGGGTAGATCAAGAAAATGTCCATTTCATTTGGATGTATATTTTATCTCCCGATAAGAGAGAAATACAACGAGGACTATGTGAGGGGAAACACATCCTACAGCATGTGATGTGCCTCACGTGCGGCGGATCACGGTTTACAGCTGAGAGCTGTAAAATCCTTACACCATTAATACGCGAGGTATTATGACTTCACGGAATAAGCCGAGCAGTCGCGAATGGCAGAGCGTATGACTATCGCGCCACCAAACTCCCCACAGCGCATGCTCCATTTCGCAGGCTCCAATAACATCCCTGCCTCCAATAGCGGAAGTTGACCTTTACTACGTTGCTATGACGTATAGGGGAAACGAAACCAACCAACGCACGGTTCAGTTTGAATCCGACCAAACGACTCCTTTAGCGTTGCACATGAGCGAACTACTTTTCATATGCTCTGTCCAGATAAACAGGGAAAATTATCTCCAGATAATTCTTTTTAACGCTAGGTCAACGGAGGTATTATGCAGACTTGAAAAGTAATCAAAATTTTCGTTAAACATCTATTTTACTATATATGATGTCACTTCCGGCGATGTGTGCGAAGGCCCCGAATCCGGTCCAAAAATCTGACTGGTGGCTGGGGTGTTATTAGACCCCCAGCGAGGTGGTTGTCGCGCCACTACTCCGGGGTACATTCAAAACTATAACTGTATTGCAGAGCGTAAGACTATATCACAATATGGACTGATGCTAGTCCTTACATCATTACAGCCATGATCAACGAGACCATCATCATCCAAATTACCACAAGACTTTCGATGAAGATTCGCAGGAACTAAACATTTTGGTCTCATTTCCCAGTCGAATTAGCGACATCCTAGCAGACTCCGATCTCCACTTGGAAACTATAAGGCTGAGAAATGAGACAAAACTATTTATTTCACGCGGATGTGTTTCGAGTATAGGCCTACTGATGCAGGCATGGACAGTGCCAAAAGACGGATATCTATTTATTTATTCTTCATATTTCAACAGCGTACTCCCTTAGTGCCTTGGAAGACCGGTTGCCTTGTTAACCGGAAGACTAGACTGTGAAGTCATGTAGCTCTGTCAGTATGTCGGCCCCTCTTCCCACTTCCCTTCTTTGTGTTGTAATTGACACTGTTCTTCTTCCTGGAGTAGCTGCACGTACCGCACCGGAAGCTGCCAGGTGTAGGAGTTTTTAAAAAATCGATCCCAGAAGCTTTCGCCATTTCGCTGCTACTCAGTGTAGATGTAAAACTGACCGCTAGATTTAATTATGCGATTGCAGTTTTTTTTTAAATTGATGAAAATGAGAGAGTTCCATTCTTTCAACCGAGGCTGTGAAAATGAGGAAAGATCTATCTGTGTCCTTTCTCAGGCATCGGCCCACTCCTTGGGTTACTCGAACAATGTTGTGTTATTGGTATTTTTGGAAATTCCGAACTATAACTCCCCAAGTTCCAATATTTAAAGGAAGCGAGGAGAATCTGACCTGGCCCCTGGTCGGATGACGAGCTGTGTCAAACTCTCACCAAAAAGGACGTATTTTTAATAAGCTCACTTGGGAAGCAATTGTGTGTAGGACTACAACAATACAATTCTTTCAGTGTATCTCTGCATTCCATACATTTTAACCATTGAATAATTTTGGGTCCTGCCATGCCTCGATCACGAAAGGTAAATAGTTTCATATATAGTCGCCTTGTCCGCACTAACTCCAAAACGAATAGCTGTGAGTACTCGTGACATGGATCTGCAAAGTGAAGTAGACCTGCATCCTCCCCACAGCGCATGCTCCATTTCGCAGGCTCATTTATCATCCCAGCCTCCAATAGCGGAAGTTGACCTTTACTACGTTGCTATGATGTATAGGGGGAAAACCCACGTACGTACGGTTAAGTTTGAATCCGGCCGAGCAACTCCTTCGGTGTTGCACATGAGCGAACTACTTTTCATATGCTCTGTCCAGATAAACAGGGAAAATAATCTTCAGATAATTAATTCATTTAACGCTAGGTCAACAGATGTATATGCAGACTTGAAAAGTAATCGAAATGTTCGGCAAATACCTATTTTTCTATATATGATGTCACTTCCGGCGATGTGCGCGAAGGCCCCGAATCCGGTCCAAATATCTGACTGGTGGCTGGGGTATTATTAGACCCCCCAGCGAGGTGGTTGGTAGACCTGTACATCACAGCTACAGGTCGATCCACTAACGGATGTGTGGATCGTCTTTCCTCGTCAATCGCTAATTTATACATAGATCGCACTTGTCATGTGGTGTATGAAAAGTTCGGAAATAATTGTATTCTTTTTGTGAAAAAAACCAAAAACAATATAAACTATTAACAACAACAACAACATATACGAAAACAACACTCCTAATCAAATCACTGCGCGGCCAAGCCAATTTACAGCTTTAATCAAAACAATGTGTTTCGCAAGATCATTTGAAGACATCGACTATACTTCAAACGTCTAGGCATTTCATGGTGTGTTTGTTTTCAAATCGAAGCAAACAATCCATCCTTCTGAAGACTTCAAATCTCACCCCCCACAATTTGGAATTCTACTGCAGAAAAAATCGTGCGGAATTGAAATATTTCCCATTTAACACGATGTTAACAAGAGCCTTATGGGCTTCAAGAAAGCACACATTTGGCTGCAGAAATCCAAACAGTGATTCAAGCCATGAGAACGATCTATTGTCTAGATATGATCCTTAACAAAATACCGTAAAAATTGAATTTGACCTGAAGGAAAAGGTCATGGTCGGTCAACGTTAAAATACTTTATAAAATATCGCATTAACTAAAATATGACCTTTATGTCAAGGTCAGTCATCTAGTTTTCTAGTCAATCTCATGTTGCATATATAGTATGAATTTAAAAAATCTAAATGTAATCCTTCAAATTTGACCTTAATAAAATAGGTCAAAGTCAGTCATTGTCCATAGCCTTCGGGCTCATCACCAGTTGCATGTGTTATATGAATTTGGAAAACCTGAAAATAATCTTTCAAGTGATATTTTGTTAACAAACAAGAACGATCGATAAACGGACGTACGCACCATGCTGACAAAACCCTCAGGCCAAAATTGACAGAGGGGTAAAAATTAACACGCTTCTTATTTGCCATCACAAATCCACAGCTCTAAATGTACTTACAGCATAAACATAGCAATTTTCAGCAATTTACTGATTTTCAGTCAATATGACCTTGACCTTTGACATTTTGACGTCGAAATAAATAGGGTTTCTCTTTGCCCTGTGAGTAAGGTATACCCAAATTTTACTACCAATTCATAACTTGGAAATGGAGATATCGCACGAACTAACAAATGTAAACAGATAGACGGACGGATAGGTAGACGGACCGACCTCATTATAGCCAAATTGACATGGCTTCGTTCGTCCCTACATTAAAATCGTACGTGTCACGTGATCGGCAACGTATCGTGGGATCACGCGATCCGTACGAAGATGATGGCGGAAGTATCACAACCGGCCGTTGATGTTTGAAGACTGATTGCAGACGGATGAGCTCTTCACGGCAAACAAACTCTTTGCCGAACTCGTTAAATCTAATAGACAGGGAGTTGGGATGGATTGTTTTATTGCCGTATAGAGCCGAACGACCCATGGAGCCGTGTGATCCCGGAGTGTACATGTAAGTTCATGGCTAAGTGTAGGGACCAACGAAGCCATGCAACCTCGTCTTCGACGGGCGTATAAAAACGGCTGAGAAATGTTACGTTTGCTTAGCATTGCGGTGGCTAATTGAGGACACTGAGTCTTCATTGATAATCAGTCTTAACCACAATTTACATGGACCAGTGATTGCCAAGAGAATTTAACTTACAGCTTGAAAGGACCTTGTATCTTTAGATGGTAAATGGCCCCAGATCAAATACTTCCACTACAAGAAATTGTTCAATTGGCATAAAGTACAATATTATATTGTAAACTCAGAAAAATTTCAAGGCACGGAGTCTCATTATTCTCGAGTAACAGGGTCGTAATGTAGTGCATTTCTGCAAAATAGCTGATTTTGAGGTGAAAACAATTCTTATTTTTCTCTGTAAACGATAACCAGAACCAGATTTGGTCTACGACTACATATTGGAAAAGCGAGTATGCTGTACGATAACCAGAACCAGATTTGGTCTACGACTACATAAAAGCGAGTATGCTGTATCAAGCTTGTTTCTGGTTATCGTTTATCTGAATTCATATGTTTATAGAAAGAAATATGAGGTGTTTTCGCCACAAAAATCGGCGATTTTGCACGAGTGCGCTACTTCACGGCCCTGTTATTCGAGAATGATGACACTCAGTGCCTTGAGACTTTTCTGAGTATACAATATAATATTGTACTTCATGCCAACTGAACAATTTCCTGTATATGTAATATTTTATTTTTGGCACTTCTACCGCACCTTTTCTGGGGCCATTTACCCATCTAAACATACCTGGTCCTTTGTCAGCATTCAGGTTGGTGGGGTTTTTTCAACAGCTTCAGCTGGCAGATTAAATTGTGAGGTAAAACAGACATAAACAAACAGCACGGATAGAAATAAATCAACATAAGCATAAGGTACGGGTAGTTTACAATCTCAGTGCAACAAAAACACCACGTTCATTATTTGGGGGTATGGCCAGTTGAGTCAGGTCAGCTTAATTTTGCTGAGGCATTAATTGATGGGGAAAAATTGCGTGAAGGTTTTGCTAGAGCATGATCAAATTCTTAGCTCTAAATACACTCTTCTACTATTCTATATAGCTCATAATCAAATCCTAGACGATATAGTCGTTCAGCCGTTCAGTTTGGGGTGTCCTGTCCGGCATAATGGGAGAAAATCCTGTTCGAGAGTTGTTGCACACGCACATTTCAGTCCGCCTCTTTTAATAGTATAGATGAATTGTTGTGGAGTCATTTTACCGGCGTTTTGCAGTCGCAGATCGCGAACAGCGTCGACTCTATCTCGCTTACTGAACAGTGGTAATGCTTTTGTGTAAGATTCAAGAGAATGTGGGTGAAGGTCAATGGTGTAAAGCCTCAAGTTCATCTCGGCCTATATCAGGGGCGTCACTAGGATTTCAAAAGGGATGCGAATGTTTTCAATTTTCAAGGGCCGATCTAGCGAAAGTTCATAGGGGGGTCGACTATCACAGCCCAACAGGCGAGGGTCCAGGGGCCGCCTGGGTCCCGGAAGCTCCGGGGTCCTGGATCACCGGAGACGCCCTTGTGTATGATAACTCCGAGCGCCTGTTAACAAGTACTTGCACACCAGTTGAAGTCGTCCATAACCTACGACCGACCTAGCTAGGCGTAACCAGACAATATTGTTATTAGCCTTATTACTGCTGGAGGTCATCTTGACATTTAACTCCCTATGTATGGTATAGTTTTGACGCTTATGGCAGCAGTAATGTTAACGTGAATGAAGTGAAAATATATTTAATATCACCACCTACAAAGCTTTAAATACAATACTCTGAGCTTTTCACGGAGATGTGATATCATGATGGAAATATGTGTCTCCAAATTCCCCATTTTCGTATGCCAATGACAGGCAAATGTTGTACCTATTACGTACGGTGCAGAGAGGGTTAAACAAAACTGTGCCTGCACACAGACATAATACCGGTACCTTACCTATTATTCTCCCCGTGCTCGGTTACTGCTGGTCCATCCGATCTCAGAATTCCGACATGTGTTGAGGTTTAAATAAGGAGGGCAAATTCATGTGTGCACAGCTCTGTGTCCGACTGAACCGTGCAGGTCACGAGTTCAGTCGTGTTCATGCCTTGATATATTCTCTGCATGTGATGTGGACTTAGCTGAGACTTCACGCATGGTCAACTTGCAGCTCGTGACCTGCTTACAACACCCTGGAGAATCAGTCCTTGAAAATCACGGGGTTTTGCTGAAATAATTGGAAATATATCGGGTCTGTAGGCTTCATCGACTCAAGATGCCGATACTCCATGCCACTATAAACATTCTGCCATAATATAATATAATCGCATAATATATTAAAATTAAGGATACTGAGTAAATTGTTTGTGTGCTGTAGACTTGTTCTTTGTGAAGATATTCGGATTTTAATAAAATCTAAGCTTACTAATATAAATAATGATTTAAAAAAGTACTATTCAACTTATGATGACGCACATCATCATTCCCGGTAGAAGACAACTTCGACAAGAAATCTGTGGCAGTTTATAGATGTTGGTCTAGTTCTTATTCTATTGAAATTTAATGATTTTTTTCTTTGCAAATTCGAGCAACTCAGTTTTAAACTTTGAAATTGAATTAAAAGCAAACGTATATTTATCCAAATTCTGAGACACTTTTAGGACTACAAATTGTATAAAACAGTAATACCGAATTTCAGGTCTATACATAAGAGAAATATTTTTCGAGAAATAAACCGTTTTCATATAAATTTCGTAATAAAACAACAAAATAAAGGATATATCGAACAAAAGGCAAAAGATCACTGAAACGTACCTCGTCATTTCAATAAAATTTAATCAAGTTGAGTGACATTCGGCCAAACTTGCGTGAATGTCAGCTTTGTTCGAGTGGAACGAAATGTTTTCACTGAATAAGTCTTTTGAGCATATACATGAAGTGACAATGTTTGATCCAAGGTCAACAAATTAAAGTATGAAAGTATCCGTACCTGCAATTTCGTAGACAAAAATTTCAAGTTACCTGTATTTGAATTAATAATATTTGAATTGGACTCTTGATGTTTTAGTTGGGGCTTTTGCCCGTCTGGCTTTTGTCCATCGCCGGGCTTTTGTCCGGATCTCTCCGTACAGTTAGGAGGTTGGGAATTGTTCGGGGTATCGGAAAGGATTCCAAACTATACGGATCACCAACTGGTGAGTACATTCAATGATTGAAGTACAATACATTAGTGGCTGCTCCCACTCGGTACAATGGGCCTTTCCAGATATAATTCTTTGATCAAGTTTTGCACCGGCGCACCGACGGGGACACTGGCGTGTGACTTACGGCGTAGATTTGTGGTTCGTGATTTTTCTCTTCTTCCTGCGTGAAACATGGAAAATTTGGTAACTGATGTAAATATGGTAAATGTGCGTCTAATTAGCCTAGTATTCTAAAAAAAAGGACCATTTTGTCAACTTTAAATCGAAAATAGTTCAGTTATCACTAATTAAAAATATTCCTCATACTCTAGGCATACGAACGAGAGAAAAGTACGGAAAACAAATTTACAACGTGCCAGTGTCAGTGCACCAGTTGGTCCACCGAGCAAACCTTTGTCCAACAGTTAAATCGAGAAATGTTCAAGAAGTTCACCCCTGGACAGTTTCTTGGCGTTACCGGCATAGAAAAAGTGTTAAATAAAAGGGGACAATTTCACACAAAATATGATCTCTATCAGCTAGTAGAGATAGTAGTAGAGAAAGAGCAAATTGAGGCCATTTGACCTAAAACAATTGCATATCGTGGCGATGACGTCACAGAGATCAAGTTCACTATAGTTTCGGCAAAATGGTCGGGTCATGTGACTGGAAGTGATCCCGGGGATGTATTCCTCTACTGTATTCATCTGCAGTGGAGCGGTCATGTCTGGCGGTGATGCGGTCACTTCCGAGGAGATGCCTCCGCGGACAGAAAGTAGTCCCATGTCAACGAGACTTCAAATACGCGGGGGATCGTCCTTGTCGGAGATATCCGAGAAAACGCATGACGAAGCAAAACGTAGACCACGTGACTTAGAGTGCGAACAACGTTTCGCAGTGAAAGCGGCACTCAAAACGGTGCACATCTTTCGTAAAATTTAGTTTTATGGCAGGAAAACCTGCATAAAATTCATATCCATGGAAAGCTTATTTATTGCGTTTTTTTAGATCTGCATTTGTTGGAAAATTATAATGTTTTCATAGGCGTGCTTAATGGTTATTTTACGCACAGTTAGTGTGCCTGCGCACTAAAATTTATAAATTTCCCCACACTAACCGTGCGTAAAATAACCATTGAGCACGCCTATGAAAACATTATTTCTATTCTATTGCACTACCCAAATTGATTATCAACAGAGATTATAATGAAATGTTGAAACATATTTTAAATTTTGACAACCTTTCTCCTCTTTCTTAAAAAGATAGTGCCACGGCACTGCAGCTCATCTGGCTGTAACTGATGAAAGTAGCTGTGAGAAATTTTTACTAAAGAACTGCAATAGAGGAGTTTCTAACTTGTGTTGTCCCCCCTGAACACTAAATGACCCATGCAGTAATTTCCTGAGATTTCATGATAACAAAGTTTCATGGGAAATTCAAGATGCAGCCCTACTGGATTTTCGAAATGGCCCCAAAAAGGTATCTTGCACAACTGGACCACAAGGGGAACCTGTGACAAAGATCCATACAGTAATTTCCTGAGAATTTACGAAAACAAAATTTCATGGGGAAATTCAAGATGGCCACCTGGTGGCCATATTGGATTTTCGATTCGGACCAGAAAAATTATCTTGCACAACTTGACCCCAAGGGGAACATGTGTATCAAATTTGAGAAAGATCAATGCAGTAGTTCCTGAAAAATCGCGATAACAAAGTTTCATGGGAAAATCCAAGATGGCCATATTGGATTTTCGAATCAAATAACAAAAGGTATCTTGCACAACTAGACCCCAAGGGGAACCTGTGTATCAAATTTGAGAAAGATCCCTACAGTAGATCCTGAGAAATCGTGATAACAAAGTTTCAGGTGGCCATCTTGGATTTTCGAATCAAATAACAAAAGGTATCTTGCACAACTAGACCCCAAGGGGAACCTGTGTACCAAATTTGAGAAAGATCCATGCAGTAGTTCCTGAGAAATCGCAATAACAATGTTTCATGGGGAAATCCAAGATGGCCGCCTGGTGGCTATATTGGAGTTTTGAATCAGACCACAAAAGGTATCTTGCACAACTACACCCCAAGGGGAACATGTGTACCAAGTTTGAGAAAGATCCATGCAGTAGTTCCTGAGAAATCGCGATAACAATGTTTCATCGGGAAATCCAAGATGGCCGCCTGGTGGCCATATTGGATTTTTGAATCAGACCACAAAAGGTATCTTGCACAACTAGACCCAAAGGGGAACCGGTGTACCAAATTTGAGAAAGATTCATCAAGTAGTTCCTGAGAAATCGCGATAAAGTTCCATCGAGAAATCAGAGATGGCCGCCTGGTGGCCATATTGGATTTTTGAATAAGACCACGAAAGGTATCTTGCACAACTAGACCCCAATGGGAACCTGTGTACCAAATTTGAGAAAGATCCATGCAGTAGTTCCTGAGAAATTGCGAGAACAAAGTTTCATGGGGAAATCCAAGATGGCCACCTGGTGGCCAAATTGGATTTTCGAATCAAATAACAAAAGGTATCTTGCACAACTAGACCCCAAGGGGAACCGGTGTACCAAATTTGAGAAAGATCCATGAAGTAGTTACCGAAAAATAATGATGACAAGATTTCACTGGCAAATTCAAGATGGCCGCCATGGCAGCCATATTTAAAATCGTATCGACACCGCTTGAACAAATTCTGGTGTACTAATTGGGGGGAACATGCATGCCAAGTTTCAGCTTAATCGGCCAAGCGGTTTCAGAGAAGATGTTTACGCACAACGGACGACGGACGACGCACAACGGACGACGCACGACGCACGACGCACGACGGACGACGGACAATCAGGTCATGACATAACCCCATCGGGCTTTCGGCCCAGATGAGCTAAAAAAAATGTCCACTGATGATTCTGTCTCGGTTGGCATCGTGCCAATGTCAGTGGGCGAGTTTATGTGGTCTCTCAAATGGGGACTGATCCTGTCAGCTACGTCAGCTGTGTGGAAATTACGTGGATCTATATATATGTCTATTTGTGCCGTTTTGTTCTTCAACTTCACGATGGAAACAACAGTTAATCTCGAGAAAGAAATTTCCTCTTGTAATTTATTTGTTTGCTTTATTCGATTGTTACTCGTATGAAAGCATGCAGACGTCCCTTTCCTGATCCGACTTGTGAAATGGAATCTCCCAATGAACACCTGCACCTGACGGGTGTTGATTTCACATAACCGTGCTAAAACGTGTAATAAGTGTACGGTTAGCTCGATGTTATTGACACAAGTGTTATACAATAAACATTTAGGACGTAGTCGTGGTTGTAAAATCAAGCCATTCAACATTGCCAAGAATGTTGATTTCGCCGACGTCCGCGTGAGGGCCCTACTAATTACCGTCCAGTCATGTCCAGGCATACGTCCAGTCACGCCCAGTCAAGTCCAGCAGCGAACAACTCACGTCCACTCAAGTTCAGTAGAAAAGAGATTACCGTCCAGTCACGTAGTCAGCCACCAGTGGCGTCCAGTAGCAAATGCCATGTCCAGCGGAAACAACTGTACACCCAGCATTTGAAAATTGTGATTTTGCGATATAAGTTTAAAATTCGAATTTGAAACCTTTTTTTATGATCATTCTAACTTGATTATTAATTCTAATTTCGAATTGGAATTTCAATTTTTTAAATGAAATTTCAGTTTTAATTGAATTTGGTCAAGTTTAAAGTAAAATTATTTTTAAATACTTGAATTTAAATTTGAATATAATTTTAACTTGAAATTAAAATTTGATAGTTGAAAAAAAGTTTGAAGAAAACATTTCATATGGAATGAAGTCCAGAACTAATGTTTTGAGTTCACCTCAAAGTCAAATCAGTTCAAAATTGTTTCTAACCTGGAGCTAGAGAGAGTATGTTCCAATTTAAACTTTCAAAGTCTACATTCAAAATTAATAATGAACTTTTCGAAAATTCTTAAAATTTCAGTATGTTTTGTAAACTAGATATCCTCTGATAATACCTGAAAATTGCGCACCAGAGATAGGCCTACATATTTTTAAAAATTTATTTATGGCAATTTATTTGTATTTCCACATTTTAGTGACATGGGAACCGTACCCCAGTTACAGACGAGGGGGGAGTCCCCCCCCCCCCCTCTATATATTTTTGCTATCCCTAAGGCTAGAGTGCTGAAAATTATCACACTATATCTGTATATCAAGCTCTACTAGAAAATGTAAAAGAAAAAAACAAGATGGCCGTCATGATGACGTCCCAGTGACGTCATTTTCAAAAAGGCATTTTTAGACGATTTTTCGGTCAGATTACCCCCCGCCCATTGCCATTCCCCATTATAGACACAAATTGAATTGTAAATATCAAGATCCAATATGGTTAATTATGGTTTTCATGTCTTGTTTATCTATAATATTATAGATTATAATCATAGCCATTACAAGGTTGTTTCTATCATATCATATATCATATATATATATATTCACTTCAGTCTCAACTTTTGGACATGTCCATTACAAGAACATTTAGTTTGGTTAAGTGAAACCTGCTCCACCAAGGTTTTATATATTGTATGTACAATAAAAGTAGAATTGAACAGAATTCCATAAGGAATAAGACTAATTGTGACAGTATATATGTGACGTTGGAATGAATCATTCTAAGATTTTATGTCCGATAATTAATTGAACGGGATTATTCTTATTAACAGGACTTTACAATAAAGCTGCCTTAAATATGACAGAATATAACATCATATAGCCACCTGAAACAGTGACAGGAAATCGTAGGACCAGATAGAATTTGGACAATAAAATATTTGATCCTTCAATATTTCGATGGGAGCTCAAACCAAAAGTGAGCGGTATCGGCACAGGGAATGCCAGTGGTGGGCGGTAAATTAAGTTTTGCCTTTATCCGGGGTTGTTTTGAATTGCTGGCTATATCTAAGAAGCACGTTATCCCCCTGGCATATATGCCCGGAGGGTGTAGCGATAGCCACGGAAGTCTGTCCGTCCGCCTGTCTGTCTGATTGTAGGTCCGTCCATCCGCTCGCTCGTCCGTTCATATTTCTTGTCAACGCAACTCTTACACTTTTGATACGATTCATACGATACTTGGTGGATATTATCGGCACAGTCTGAAGATGCGCATGTGCTCTTTCCGTTGACGGAGAATTTTTCCTTACTGAGTTATTGCCCTTTACAGTTCAAAATACTATAGATTAAACGATATCATCTTATCAACGCAACCCCCCCCTACACTTTTGATATGGTTCACTTAATACTTGGTGGATATTATCTGCACAGTCCGGAGATGCGCATGTGCTCTTCCCGTTGACGGAGGATTTTTCCCTACTGAATTATTTCCCTTTAAAGTTCAAAGTACACTTTTGATACGGTTCACACGATGCTTGGTGGACATTATCGGCACAGTTTGTAGATGCGCATGTGCTCGTCCCGTTGACAATATATTTCCTCACTGAGTTATTGCCCTTTATAGTTCAAAATACTGTAGATAAATGATATCATCTTGTCAACGCAACTTCTACTTGAGGATGTTTCCTTACGGGGTTATTACCCTTTACAGTTCAAAGTACTGTAGATCCGTCCGTCCATATTTCTTGCGAATGCAATTCCTCTTGTACTTTTGATACGATTCACACGATACTTGACGGATATTATCGGCACAGTCTGAAGATGCGCATGTGCTCTTCCCGTTGACGGAGGAGTTTTCCTTACTGAGTTATTGCCCTTTATAGTTCAAAACATTGTAGATAAATGATATCATCTTATATCAACGCAACTCCTACTACACTTTTGATACGTTTCACACGATAATTGGTAGATATTATCGGCAGTCTGGAGATGCACATGTGCTCTTCCTGTTGCATTTTGGCCATTTCTACCAAACTTTCTGCGCTATCTCCGGGACGACAACAAATTGAGAGCCGACACTCCGTGACTTTATAGCTTATCATTTTGGGGTCATTTTGATCCTATTTTTATAATCTCCCGAGTAGAGGATCATGGATAAATTCAAGATGGCGGCCATGTGGGTACCAGAAAAATGATGTTTTCGTCATTTGCGCGATGAAAAGTGGGCAAAAACTATTTATTTCACAGCACATTAATAATTTGTCACGCAGTTTTTGCGGAGAAATTGCATAAATGAAAAATTCGAAAAATCTTACCGAAAAATCGACCAAAAAAATGCCGTTTTTGAAAATGAAGTCACTGTGACGTCATCACAGCGACAGCGACCGTCTTGAATTTGTTTACATTTTCTGGTAGAGCTTGACCCAAGGGAATAGTGTGGTAAGTTTCAGCCCCCTAGCTCAAGGGGTAAGAAATATAATTAGAGGGAGGGGGAGGCATTTCGCCCCCCCCCCCTTCCAGGCCTGGACAGGTCCCAAAAAAGCCCAGGCCAGATAGGGTTAAACCACGTCCTCTACACACTGAGAGCTTTAATATGATACCAATGGGGGCAGATTTAGAGCAAGGATGGTCCCTCGCCCGATCGCCCAAACACGCACCTATACTCCAAAACGCCTGCTTTCGCTAGTATTCCTACACTGCGCATTCGCGCCATGACGTCACTCCCCATCCAATCCACCCCAAACGTCCTCTACACGCCAAGAGCTCCCCACCCTTACTGATCCCTTACGATCCATATTGGTCACCCTGCAGCGATTTGAAAGGGTTTCCCCATTTTTGGGGGGGGGGGTAAAGTCTCCACATTGTTTCCACATTCTAGATTTTCAGGACAAATCCTTGACACCATTTTCCGTCCAAACCACACAAAGCGCCATCTACACGCCGAGTCCTTCGAGACGAGACACTGCACGCCATATTTTGATGAGATATAGCCCCTCCCCCACCCCCAATCGCTCAAATATGCCTCTGCGCATCACCGAAATGCTCGCCTTCGCTACGCCTCGACTGCGCATGTGCGCCATAACGTCACTCCCTGTCTAAACCACATCAAGCGTCGTGTACATGACATGACCTTCAATATGATACCCTGCACTGCATATCTGTTCCAAGAACGGCCCCTCAATCGCCCCAAAAACAACCCTGCGCACCCACAAACTTCTCATTTTCGCTATACTACTCATACATTGTGCATGCGCGCCATGACGTCAATTTCCATCCAATCCACCCCAAGCGTCCTCTATAGCCAAGCGCACCCCACTCATCGTGAACCCTTACGATCCATATTGGTCCACTTGGACCGATTTCCCATCACGTGACCGTGCTCAATGTGCGCTTCACCTTGACACACTATCCCATCCCTGTAGGCCCTCATGGGCTCACCTGGATTCATTTGACGGTGTGTGCAGTCCGTTTTCTCGCATTTCCCCCCTGAAAATCCTTGTTTTACATCCATCCCTGCCAGTCACGTGACCTAACCGTCCGTCAGGAGATCGACCTCGACGAGCGATTCATGTTGATACCCCGCCCGACCCCTTCCGACATATATTGGCCCTTCTCGACTCATTTAAGGGGAATTTCCCCCAGTTTTGGGTGTAAAGTCCGTGATTCCACTTTTTAAGGTTCTAATTTTCACATCCATCCTACCTATCACGTGACCCGCAGTCTCCTCTTCTCGTTGACATATAGCAACCTCAGGTCAAGGTCCCTGATGTCATGACGCCCCATTCACGCCCCGTTTTCCTCCCCCGCCGCAGAAATGCGACCAGATTTCGCGGCTATGTACTGCTCACCATACTAGTTATTCCAGCATGTATCGAGGCAACCACCTCGCTGGGGGCCTAATAACACCCCAGCCACCAGTCAGATTTTTGGACCGGATTCGGGGCCTTCGCGCACATCGCCGGAAGTGACATCATATATAGTAAAATAGATGTTTAACGAAAATTTTGATTACTTTTCAAGTCTGCATAATACCTCCGTTGACCTAGCGTTAAAAAGACTTATCTGGAGATAATTTTCCCTGTTTATCTGGACAGAGCATATGAAAAGTAGTTCGCTCATGTGCAACACTAAAGGAGTCGTTTGGTCGGATTCAAACTGAACTGTGCGTTGGTTGGTTTCCCCTATACGTCATAGCAACGTAGTAAAGGTCAACTTCCGCTATTGGAGGCAGGGATGTTATTGGAGCCTGCGAAATGGAGCATGCGCTGTGGGGAGGTTGGTATCGAGGCTCACTCGCATAGTGTGACGTCATGATGTATTGAAGTTACAGGGGACAAAGGTCAATGAGGCCGTTAAATGTCATAAGAGACGATCAATAGGTATGTCGACTTATCCCGTGGACAGCAAAATTACCAAATCCCACTATGTTAGTCCCCAGATCACTATGTTAGTCCCCAGTCACAGTGGTTTGGCCACACGACATGCCATTGCAAGGACGTTTGCTGGCTTTCTGATGCATATTGAAAAGATCTAACTTCCAATGCAGCTAACAAACGAACTATAAGCCATCTTTATATATAAAAACCTAAAAGCAAACAATTTTTTTATTTTATTTTACTCTGTGCCGGGTTGAAGACCGAAATAACAGTCGACAAAGTGACAATTTTTCCTCCAAGTGAAACATGAACGCTACCCAATTTTGCAATTTTACCAGTGTGACATTATTTTTGGCGCAATAGGCCAATTCAAGACATCATCATCATCAACCCTTATATCGTCACCTTGTACAACCTCAGTGCCCTTTGTCCGCGATAACTTTAACATCTTATGACGTCAGTATCACCCCTTCATTTTTAGAATCTTCTTTTTAGAATTTTAGAATGTGTGGTTATAATGCCAACAATAATTGGATATTAATAGAGAGAAGTACGTAGTCAACTCAATTGTTTGAATGTCATCGTTTCAGTTTATTCAAAAAAGTATCTCATATGATTAATTCCATATTAATACAGATTCTATAAACCTGACATCCAGTTTGATAATATAATGCCAACAATATAGAAATCCGAAGAGACTCATGCAGTTCAGTATTTGAACACAATAAATCTGGTTTGAAAAGTGAGAAACTTATCGAGTGATGTCGGCATGGGCCGCTTTTCAAAGGAGTTCTGTATGAAAACTACAGGATAAGTTTTGCCCACAGGTCCTCAAAACAAGAGTTTTGGAGGGTGTGGACGGTGGTATTACGGTGAAGTGTCAAAATATGGGGTCTCTATATATAACCCCATGCTTAATATAAAAATACACCAATGTCTGAAAGCACTTTGGGTGAGACGAGAAATAAACGGTTTACCTCCAAACAAAATAACAGCATATTCTACAAATGCCACTCTATATATTTCCGTCGTCAAATTAGTAAATTTGTGCAATTTTATACCTTTGCCGGGCGATTCAAAATTCAACCTGACTGTCCATTCAACCCGGCACAGCGAGATGATCGCCCGCTTCTTTCTCAATTCTGATTGGTCAGCTGATTAGTGCCTGACCTTTCTTGCCGGAGGCGTGTCGCGTCTGACCAATCAGAACTGAGAAAGAAGCGGGCGATCATCTCTCTGTGCCGGGTTGAACGGACAGTCAGGTTGGATTTTGAATCGCCCGGCCGTATACGTCTTTATATAGCCACGTCGTAAAGGTCGACTTCCGTTGAAGGCATGGATAGGTGGAGTGAGCCTGTGAAACAGAGCATGCGCAGTGGCGAGATCGTGCGCTGCTGTAGGAAGAATCAACAAAAATATTCTTCAGCTTATAATGATGCTTCATCATAAAGTTATATTACTTCGAATATGGTTGGCGCTAGTGGACAAAATTTCACAAATAGCCCTCGGGCTAATTCGATTTAATCCTAGGGCTAATTCGATTTAATGCTAGGACTAAATCGACCAATCGTAATACATTTCCTAAACCCCGGATTACATTCATTTAGCTCTGGGACTGAACGATTTAGCTCTCGGGCTTGAATGTTTAACCCCTCAGACTGACTGAACTAATCTTCGATAGGATTATTTAACCCGCGGACTAAAAGCATTTAATCCTAGGTCTAATTCGATTTAGTTTGGGCTAAATTGACCAATTGTGATACATTTCCTAAATCTCGGGTTATATATATTTAGCTCTCGGACTGAACGATTTAACCCGCGGACTGGATGATTTAGTCCGAGGGCTGGATTATTTAGCCCGAGGGCTAGATTGTCCAATCAATTGTGTGTTTCTATACCGCATATTAATCAAGAGCAAGATTAGAAGATGGCCACGTGGTATAAAGTTGGCGCGTTTGTTCATTTTGATCCTTGCATATTTGTTCGGCTGTCAGTCTCAGACCCCAAATGACTGTCCGTTGTCAAGTAATAACACTTTGATTCTGCTTGTGTTTGCTTTGCATTGAGAGCAGCTAGATAAGCTATAATCGGTTTTACGGCGGTAATCTGCTCCCTTATAGGCTTTAATGTACCAGGCCTGGTAGTTATACAGCACTACATGTACACACAGATTTTTGATAGCGTGGTCAGACCAATTCTTTTATATAATTCCGAAATTTGGGCTGTTGAGATATTCATGAATGTTCCCCAATTGAAAGCGTTCATACCAAGTTTTGCAAGTTTACTCTTGGGGTGAACAAAAAGGCATGTAATGCTGCTGTACGGGCAGAATTGGGCAGAATTCCCATGGCACTACAAGCCAAGATTAACGGGAATACTGGTGTAGGCTTGTTAATTTGCCTAACTCCAGGCTTGTGAAATATGCGGTCTAGAAACACATAATTGATTGGACAATCCAGACCTCGGGCTAAATAATCCAGCCCCCGGGCTAAATCATCTAGTCCGCGGGTTAAATCATATAGTCCGCGGGTTAAATCATTCAGTGCGAGGATTGAATCAGTCACTTCGGAGGTTAAATATTCAAGCCCGAGGGCTACATCGTTTAGTACGAGAGCTAAATGTATATAACCCGAGGTTTAGGAAATGTATTATAGTTGGTCAATTTAGCCCTAAGTGAATCGAATTAGACCTAGGGTGAAGTGCATTTAGTCCGCGGGCTAAATCATCTAGTCTGCGGGATAAATCATCTAGTCCGCGGGTTAAATCATTCAGTCCAAGGCTGGATCAAATCAACCCGAGGGCTAAATCATTTAGTCCGATAACTAAATGAATATAATCCGGGGTTTAGAAAATGTATTACAATTGGTCGATTTAGCCCTAGGATTAAATCGAATTAACCCGAGGGCTATTTGTGAAATTTTGTCTACTAGCGCCAACCATATTCGAACACTACAGACTTATCGTTTCTAGATGTGGAGCATTATAGTAGACCAGCCACCCAACCAAAAGATGGCTAGAAAACTTTTTGATGGCATCGCGTGTTAAAAGCTGTCATCCAGGCTTAATCAACTCTACATGGTGTGCAGATTACGATGTGACCGGATGACATTCTCACTTTTGACCTTTAAGGTCATTTTTGAGGTCATAAAGGCCATTAGAGGTCAAATAAAGATAAAGCATCTATTTTTTTGCAATATTTTCGTAAAGGAAGAGTGATTGTGACTGATTTTTTTAACTTGCTTCATTTTTCTTCTGGTCTTACTTACTGGTGATTTGCATATTCACAGATGCAATGGATTGTGGGAAATTTTAACACTACCAGACCTCGGGGGGGGGGGGGCATTGTGACCCCCTTCCAAAACTTTCTGCCCTATCTTCGAATCGGTAAAAAATTGAGAGCTGGCACTCCATGGCTTTGTAGTTTATCATACTGGGGTCATGCTGAGCCTATTTGCATAGCTAAGAGCAGAAAATCATGAGTAAATTCAAAATGGCGGCCCTGTGGCATATCAGAAAAAAATGTTGTTTTCGTCATTTTTGGTTCAAATTCCTACTTTTCTGCGAGGAAAAGAAGACAGAAACTACTTAATTTTACATCAGATGATTATTTACTAAATTATCATGCAGTTTTTGTGAAGAAAACACATAAATAAAGAAAATCGAAAATCATCACGTGACCATCTTGGATTTTTACAACATTTTCTCGTAGAGCTTGATCCAATTGTGTAGTGTGGTACGATTCAGCTCCCTAGCTGGAGGGACAAGAAAAACAATTAGAGGGAGCAATGACCCCAAATTAGTGAGCCAAACCGAGAAGATGGCGGCATCGTTTGTTAAATGCTGTCATCCATGCTTAATCAACTCTACATGGCGTGGGGATTGAGATGTGATCGGATGACATTCTCATTTTTTACCTTGAAGGTCATTTTTTAGGTCATGAAGGTCAAGAGAAGGATAAGTCGTCTATTTTTTTCTATATCTTCGTATATGAAGAATAATTACTACATTATGGTTGGTAATATTATATTAGGTGATTTGCGTATTCACGGATGCAAAGCATGATGTGAAAATTCAATATAACATCCACCTCTGATCCCCGAATGCTATGTGTAAGTGTAGTGCCCCACTGATCTGGTTCTAATCCCCCATCCGCATGATCGAAACTTCAAACTTAACAGTTTTATAGCTGACAAAATGGTCCGTCAACAAAGAAAATATCTGATGGCGCTCATGATTGTTGGACAGGACCGGGCTGTCACAAGCCAGAAGCTACACTCAGAAACATTTGTTAAAATATATGGTATTGCTCTTGTACAAGTAGCTTGTCTACCAGTCAGATGCAAGATAAAGTGGTTTTAGATATTCTTTTTGGAACATATGAGCAACATTCCATAAAAATGGAGGGAGACGGGTACCCGTGTTCGTAGTCAGATTGTCAGGATAATTACCCTTTACCAGGTGTCTCTAGCTGTTTGTAGTCAGATGGTCAGGAATATTACCCTTGACCAGGTGTTCTGTTTGCAGTCAGATGGTCAGGATAATTACCCTTTACCAGGTGTCCCTAGCTGTTTGTAGTCAGATGGTCAGGAATATTACCCTTGACCAGGTGTCCTGTTTGCAGTCAGATTGTCAGGATAATTACCCGTTACCAGGTGTCTCTAGCTGTTTGTAGTCAGATGGTCAGGAATATTACCCTTGACCAGGTGTCCTGTTTGCAGTCAGATTGTCAGGATAATTACCCGTTACCAGGTGTCTCTAGCTGTTTGTAGTCAGATGGTCAGGAATATTACCCTTGATCAGGTGTCCTGTTTGCAGTCAGATGGTCAGGATAATTTCCCCTTCACCTAACCATACCAAGGAGGCCTTAGCTTAATATTTGTCAGAAGAGTTAAACATAATTTGATAATCAGACAAGTACATATGGTAGTTCCTGGATGATTTCATCATTGAATGAAACAAAATTTTCAACCAGGATCATAGAATTCAACATTATATAGCGAAGTCTGCCATGAAGGGATGCATATACTCGCTCTTTTGAGACGGGTTTACTGGTCAGCTGAAAGCTGAAGGCCGATTGAATTGTCAGTCTGGTAACCACCAACAAACAATCCTCTATGTGGCCTCTGTTACCACCAAATGCTTGGCGACTCTTACAGGCTCTCGTTGCATCAGTAGAAATTACTATAACGGAGAATAACTCATTTGTTTAATTGTTCATGAGGTGACCACACCAACCAACATTAAAATTTCGAAACGAAATTGTCCTGGTGTGCAATCATGAGTCATGCTTCATTTTTGGATGGATGCCCAGAATGGCGCGACCACACATCCCCTATTACCGACTCAAGCGCTATTCAATTCATGGGTCGAAGGGGAGGGCTGATACCATAGCTCTGTTAACTTGAAATCCTGCATGTGAGATGTAAGCGACGCCAGACCTATTACACCTGATGCCACCACACTTTGACTAATGTGTGAATATTGTAGAAGATTACAAAAGCGCTTCAAGGTTTGCCCAAATAGCAGCCTGAAATTAGGTGCCGTGAGTGATAGATGAAGGGAGGGGTATAATTTTGAGTTCTTGGGGCAAGAGGCCTTATATGTTTCAACAAATCTGCGTTACCGATATGCGAATCAGTACATGTTTACGATCAAAGAAATTGCATGTTGTTTGAGATAAAAAAAATGTTCCATATAGGAATAAATAAACGATTAACCAAATTTCTGAAGACCTCTCATGGCCACCATTTCAAATCCATGTGTGAACCGTTACACCTAGGAGTATGTGAAGTTCACTGCAATGCAAATCAGGGATAAGTTCCTAATGGAGGAAGAGTCATACCAGAAGCTGTCCCCCCTCCCACTAGTCCTGGTAGGTTTAATGTCAGCAGCTAGAGGCTGTCCTAGCTTATTATTTTAGGTTTTATGTATGGTCCAATGAACTATATGTGCTGCGACCTGTGCTATTAATGTTGCAGAATGAATCACCCTCATATTCCCTGGTGGATCAGTAAATACAATATTTAGTGGATGTATATGACAGCCATATTGGAAAATGAACGAAAATACACGACTATTAGATTTCTTGATGCGTTAATTCCCAGAGAATGTCTCAGCCATTCTATCCCAACAATATCACGAATTAAGGAGATGTCTGGTGAAATGCAAAATGCAAATGCACAAATACAGCTTGGCATACGCCATTTTCAGAATCAGCAGGTCCAAATTTTGTAAAAGATGAAAAAAACCCAACATTATACCACATTCTACCCACAAATGCCTTAATACCTACTTTCCAGAGCTCTTTTCCGGTTTTGGGACTAGTAAAAAGAACAGATTTCCGACCCTGTTAGCACAGGTACATGCTAGATGAAGCCGGCGTTCACTTCGGGAGTGTCACTTCAATGGCCATAACGATATCTTATAATGCCTTGCTGTTTGATATGCATACGCGTAGTGAATGATACCGAAACTACATATATTACATATGGCTGCCCCTTTGAATATCTCACGATTCCAATCTAATGGATAAGGATCCACAATGACTCAAGTGTGTTCAGATATAAAGGAAGCTCGCCTTGTTTAACAGTTAGAAATCGCCTTGTTAAACAGTTACAATTAGTAGTTATATGTATGGGCAACCTTGACTACTTCAGAGTAAGTTTTGGATGAAATTTACGGGGTGCCATATTGAATTTTCCCATGATCATTTGTACCAGTGATTATGCAGATATTTTCAAAATGAGCCCACTTGAATAAACTGTCAAGTGTTAAAGATTCAATTTACTAAGCTTTCACGGAAAGTTTGATAAAATATCCCGATTTGAACCCACGTGACCTATTTGGCCTAAAAATGACCTTTACGGTCAAAAGCGAGAATGTCATCCGGTCACATCTCATTCCCCACAACATGTAGTGTTGATTAAGCGTGGATAATTGCTTTTAACACGCGATGCCATCAAAAGTGTTTTTTCATCTCTTGGCTGGCCTACTATTACGGTTGTGCATATAGTGCTGTGTGAATGGCGATACATGGGTCGGAGATGGACTTAATTTATATGCGAAAAAGCGGTTAAGCATATCTTGAGAAAACTATATTCCTTAATATTCGAGTCTATAAATGACATGATTACACCAGAGAGTAACTTCCCCTTCATTTGGCATTAAATATAAAGCATGCGATAATGAAGGCATTCAGTGGGAGGCGGGGAAATCAAACCGGTCAACACTGTTTTTCTATTGAATTTTGGAGAGGTTGTTTTGATATTTTAAAGTTAAATATCATAGAAACATTTTATATCTTATCGGTGGTGGTATTCGACAATAGGAAATTTCCAGATAAATATTTTTATCGTATTATATATCTTTTATCGTCTTTGAAAGTGTCAGAACTTTCGGTACACAGGGAGTTAAAATTTCTCTCTTAGTCAGGTAGACCACAGTCGAAATCCAGACACCCTACCACCCTAGCATTATCAAAGCACTACACAGCTTAAACAGCTGATCTGGAATAAATCCCCACCAACAACTCAGCCTACAAATAACGCCAGGATGGCATTTTCATTTGTGGTACCCGAAAACTATCGATCCGTCTCTGAATCAGTAGGTCTCGTCAGCAAAAAAATCGATCACAATGGCGATTATAAATTGTAAGCTAACATGGTACTACAGTGACATAACACCAGACGAGGCTAGGGATCATCTAGTAATTTGTAGTGGTAAATCCACAAGAGCACTCAACAACAAAGTCCACAGATACAGTACATGACCGAACAATGACTCATACTTAAAAAACGATGAGAAACAACAGTTGTTTGTCTCTTCTAGTACATATTCTAGGCGCAAATGTTGCAATGTCCCAACAAGGTTAACACGTGTTCTGAATCGGTCGATGCGATTTCTATGTGTGGAAGTTTGTCAGTTACTTGCCGACGGATGGTGGTTCTCTCCGGGTACTCCGGCTTCCTCCACCAACCAAACTGACTGTCGCCATATGAGTGAAACAACCCTGAGTGTGACATTAACCCAAATCCCCACTTCAGTTTATCAGGGCGTGAGTGCGATTCACTATAATCATCTATGACCCGGCAAGATATAATTTGCCCCCACCCTCGGAGTATTAATGGCCAGTGACTTAGGCTTGGATTATAGCTGGATGTAGCTGCGTCATTATTGACGCCTATATCCTGCCTTTTCGTCACCTGTGTAGGAACAAGTAGGAACGTCGAAGAGCAGATTTTGTCAGATTGATCGAATCCTGAATAACGTTCTGGTGGCATCTTGATTAGTGGTACTCGAAACTTATCGATCCATCCTTGAATCGATAGAATCCAGCAACAAAATCGATCACAATGGCGATAATAAATTGTAAACCATCAGGGCATAACGCCAGACTACGCTAGGGATCATCTCGATATTTCTGGTGATAGAAATCCACAAGAGCAGCTAAAACAATAGTCCACAGACACATTACATGACTGAACAATGATTTTTTTTGAATACTTAATACTAATATTAATAAAAATAATTAATAATTATTAATTAATAAAATTATTAATACTAATATTAATTATTGTATTAACATTTTTAATTTTTAATACTTAAAAATGATGAGCTAAAGTAGTTTCTTCACTCTTCTTTTACTACATATTCTAGGCGCCAATGTTACATAAGCGTCAAAGGATAACATGTGTTCTGAATCAGACGATGCTATTTCTGCGTGGCCTCTTCGTCAGGGTGTGAGTACGATTCAATACAATGATCTATGACCCAGCAAGATATAATTTGCCCCCACCCTCGGGTTATTAATGACCAGTGATTTAGGCTTGACATTCGGAAACACTGAATGCAGTTGTACTGTCACTGTTGACGCCTATAGTCAAATTCGGAAAGGGTTTTATCTCCCTTGTTTCACTAGGGGCGTCTTGGTTCTGAGAACTTCCGGTAGGTGCCAAAGGCTCTCACAATTTGTTTGAATCATTTAAATATTCTATTTTTCAAGACAATTATCTTGATAATGTACACGTATACAAGATCTATCAGTTCATGTAGAAAATGTTCTATCAGATGTTCTGGAATAGTTTATCAATTTTCATATTACTCAAATAATTCCGGTTGGCCTTGGTAAAAGAGAAAACCGAGGCGGCTACTTCCCGGAAGCAGTTTTTCATACCTCTAACCTTAAAGAGTGGCAGTTATTCAGTGGGAGATGATACACTTTCCGGAAAGGGCAATATCATGCCTTTTCGTCACCTGTGCAGGAACAAGTAGGAACGTCGAAGGGCAGATTTTGTTGGATTGATCGAATCCTGGATAAGAGAACCAAAGGATCGATGATTGAATTACAAAGATATAGAAGATCAAGGCATTTGATAGTCGTCTCCACTGTTACGTACTCGGGACCCCTCAGACTAGACCAGTCCTGAAACATGTCATAAATTGGCGCCGGAAGGTACAGACAAAATGTGGTTGCATTAATAATAAAGTATGAGACGACTAATGAGGTACTTTGGCGTCTCAGTTTGGAGTTCGAAGCTCTCTGAATTCCTGAACGCCGATATTTCAGCCCTATGAAAATTCCAATGTATGTTAGAAAGGACAGTCCGTTAACCAATAGCATACATGTCGGTACAAGTTTCGTTAACATCAGCGTAAGGTAGCCATAATATAAAAGCTGACATATCATATCACTGGATATCACTGATATAGACATAAAGGGGATAAACAGGTGTATCAGACAAATCACCAGGGATACAGCCCAAGGAGCAATAACGATCGCGATTCTAAACCCAGAATTGTAACCAACCGTGTGATACAATAATGGTGCCGCTATAGCATAAACCCGATCACATGTTAAGCAGATGGCACAGCCGGCCTGCGCCAACCAACCAAAACAAAGAAGGATGTAATGAACAGCTTTAAAGCAAAGGTGAACATTTTGGTCTACAATTCTCAAGGCCGAAGCTAGGAAGGGAAGATAGATGGCCTGGAATATTGGTAAGAGCATACTGGCCACAGCGCTATTTTGAATGAAGTGTTTGCACCTCAAGGTCTTGAGCTCGACACGTGCCAGCGCCGTCAACACAAAATAATTTAGGAGTCCAGATGTACACGCCAATGCAATCGTCACCCCGACGATAATAGACATGGATAGGTTTGGCAAGATAACAGTGTCTTCATACATGGTGTCATGTTGATCCTCCACAATGTTGTCTGTCATGTTGATATTTGTTGAGCCGTTCATCTTGACTTCGAGCAGAACCCAAAAATAAACCGGATGCGTTCTTTCTGCGTCTCTGTAATGAAAGAGGATATAAAAAAGTGCAAAGAATTACAATCAATAAATTCGTACATATGTTATCTCAATGTCAATCAATGTCAATCAATCAATCAATTAATTTATTCACCAGTTCAAATTCATACAAATTATTGACAGTATATTTCTATATGATTATATCAGTAGTAATACGTTGATGAAAATATACCTAAGTTATATCTGGTGGGAATAAAACCCCAGGGGGTTTGTTCTATCCTCCCAAAAATATAAAAGAAAATGATAAAAATCGAGTAAGTTATTCAATCTGTCTACGTGCGTGAAATCAATTTGCTTGAAATGTGATAGGGTAAAATGAATCGAGAACATTTCATATATTACGGCCGTTCGGTTACCTTCTGGCGCGATAATAAGTCGGTGGCTACATCATATCTTGACCAACCAACGCAACTGACGCGTGTTTTTACACCAGCTCTCAGGGGAATATAACCTATTCGCTAGTTCCAAAATAAACCAACAAACTTATACCTGCCTTGCTGTGATATATATTCTTTGCTTTGTATTCATCCAATAATCATCCAAACTAATTTGGATTGATTTAACCCTATCTGGCCTGGGCGATTTGGGGTGTACCTCAGCCTGAATGGGGGGGGGGGGAGGCGGAAAGTGCCCGTATATATTTTCGCTATCTTTTTTTTTTCCTTTGAATAAAATTTTATTCAGATAACTTAATATATACATACATTCCTTGTATACAAACATTATACATGTCTTATACATTATAAATTCATTGATTCATTATATGTTCATTAAACATTACACATTCATTATATATTCCATACATTTATTTCATTGCATATTGAATCATTATATTGAGAACTCTATATTACGTAATTTACATTCACGGTTCAACAGTATCCGAATATTAGCATATTTGCCATATCTAAATTTACTGATACATAGCTTCCCTACCAAAATTACCATCATGATATCAATCATTGATAAAGTAAGTTGGCACTGCGTTTTAACAGATAAACTTCTCTCAATGTCATACCAAAATAATCTAATGTCATTACACTGAAAAAAGATCGAAGTGTTCTATATATTCCATATTTCCACACCATTTACAATTTTCAGAATCTGATTTTGACATTTTTTTCAGTAAGATATTCGTTGGGTATATATTGTTCAATATCTTCCATTGTAGTTCATTAATTCTGGGTTCTTTTAAAGTTTTATATGAAATAGTCCAAACAAGTTTCCATGGCAGTTCCAAAAATTCACTCCATGTGGTATATACACTTCTTTGTTCAGCAACGAAACAAAATCGCAAGTTTTAAGTAGTTCTATCTTCTTATCCCGCGTACAAATTTCATCAGTAAGATTGAATACTACATGTATTCTTTGCATTGCCACCTTAAGTGCATTGTACTCCAATATGGATCTACCATCACATTCAATCTTATTGTTTAAGGCATCAAAGGACAACAGTTTACCATGTTCATCCATCACATCTCCTACCAGCATGATACCAGCATTTTTCCAGCGAGGGAAATGTAATTCATCACCTTTGTACGTTATGAGTGCATGATACCATAAAATATCAGTACTTTTAACATTTTCAGAGCAATCTCTCAACGAGAGCCAATCTGCTAAAATACATCTATAGAATGCAGGTATTTTCTTCACAAATTTTACTACTTGTACTCTATTTAGTGAGGTACAAACCTTTATAATCATTAAATTTTTACCAAATCTATTAAAATGCCATGTTGGTAGTACCATCCATCGCTCATTATCTGCATTGAGTAATCTGCTTATCCATCTCAGTCGTAAGCCTTTTACCCAATTAAAAATATCTACCATTTTCAAACCTCCATCCTCATGGTTCTGGATCAGCACTTTACGTTTAACCTTTTCTATCGAATTTCCATTTTTATACCATACAAATTTATAAAACATAGTATTCAGTCGGTTTAGAACAGGTTCTGGTGGCACAAAGGCCATGGCTAAATGTGAGATCTGTGACATTAATAAACAATATCCTGCCTGGAATTGTCAAACATCGTTTCTTCCACGAGGATATCATTTTGTCTATGGATTCTAAACGATTGCTCCAGTTCACCATGATACTACCCGCTGTACAACTGTTACCAAAATATACCCTCAAAACTTTGGTATATTCGTCATTTCCTAATTTCCATTTAACTTTACCCGGTTTATCATTCCTATGCTTCCAGCGGCCAAGCCACATAGCTTCTGATTTGTTTTCATTTAACTTAAGACCAGTAAATAAAGAAAACAGATGTAAAATATTTAGTACAGCTTCCATAGAAGCATCATCACCCAGAAACAGTGTTGCGTCGTCCGCATATTGGGATATATTGACAGAAATCCCACCAGGCAGGGAGATTCCTTTGACAGTTGGAGTCTGTCTAATCTTACATGCCAATACCTCAACAGAAAGAACAAAAATCAAAGCGCTAAGTGGACATCCTTGCCGGATTCCCTTTTCAATGGGAAAGCATCTAGTCAGCCAGCCAGCATTTGTTACGCAACTCTTTGTATTATTATTGAAAACATTTATCCATCTACAAAACTGACTACCAAACCCCAAATCCTGCAACATTCGTATCATATATTCTTTAGATATTGCGTCAAATGCTCGTGAAAAATCCAGGGCTAATATTATTCCAGGTAAGTTTTCAGCATCTGTATAAGATATCACATCTTGTATCAATCGAAGGTTCTAAAAAATACCGCTTCCCTTAATGTATCCTGTCTGGTCACTACAGATCAATTTTTTAATAACAAGCTGTAGCCGTTTAGATAGTGCTCCTGCGCCAATTTTATAATCACAACAGGTTAACGAAATCGGTCTAAAATTGGAAGGATTATTACTCTTATTATTATCTTTTGGAATCAATGATATAACGCCTTTCCTTTGGGATACTGATAACTGACCTTCTTCAAATGCATTGTTCAAGCTATTTAGGACAAGTTTATCGATTTTTCTCCAAAAAACCTTGTAAAAAGCTGGTCCTAGACCATCTATTCCAGGACTGGAATCATTTTTCATGTTTTTAAGAACCTCTGAACACTCGTCACCCCCCAGTAGACCCTCACACAACATTGCATCGTCGCCTAAGTTAGGTAGTTCTACACCCTCTTTAAAAGAATTATATTCATTTTCATCAAAATCTATTTCCTTTCGAAAACGCTCTTTAAAAACTGCAAAAAGCTCGTCTGATATATCCTCCGCAGAGTTCAGCACGACGCCATCTGCTGTTTCTATATTATTAATAGTTTTTCTTCTGGCCTTAGCTTTTTCCAGTCCAAGAAAATACGCGCTATTTTTTTCACCCTCCTCAATCCATTTCACCTTTGATCTCACCTTTGCACCTTCAAGGTCACATTCCATAAGTATTTCAACTTGTTTCTGTAGTTCTTGACAATAAGTAATTGAGTCATCAGAAGGGTTTTTTGCAAGGGTTGAATTCGCCCTATCTAATTTTTCTTGTAAATGCAACAATGAAGTTTTACGATTTCTAGCATTTACAACACTATATTCAATTGCCGCTTGCTTGATTTGTGCTTTACAGACATCCCACATAATTTGTGGATCAGAAATAGACTGGTATTTAATTATACTTCTATCAATTACATCATTAATTACATTTACAAAATTTATGTCAGTTAATAAGTTGTTATTTAGCTTCCAATATCCCGGTCCTCTGTCAATGTTTGACGTTTTAAACTCCGCGGTAACGCATAGATGGTCGGATTTAGGAAAAGTATTAATAAATGCATTGTTTTCATTAGCGAAAATATAATCCAACCTTCTAGCAGTAAACGGATTATTCCTTTTCCACGTGAATTGCTTGTTGTCACCATTTAAAAGTCTCCAGACATCAGTAAGGTTTAATTCAATTTGAAAATCATTAAATTGTTCTACTGTTTCTATGTTCGGATCTGCCCCAGCTATATTGTCAAGTTTTATATCTTTCAAAGTGTTCATATCACCAGCTATCAAACAGTTCCATTTTTCGTTATCTAACTTTTGTTTCAAAAAATTTCTAACATTTTTGTAAAAATATATCTTTTCATTGTCATCGTTTGGGGCCTAAATATTTACCACCGCATATGTCTTGTTTTCATGCTCAAATTTACATATTTGTACTCTAGTCTGAAATTCTTTGATATTCACCAGTTCAATGTTCGATACCGTAATGTTGTTTGAAAACAGAATAACTAATCCTCGGCTTCTGTTTGTATGTGGTTGAGCAAATAATTTACCGCCCCATTCTATTTCCCATTTTGCAATATCTTCATCCAATACATAAGCCTCTTGTAGCATAGCAATATCACATTTTTTGCCTCTGAAATAATTAAATACACAATTCCGCTTGCGGTCGTTACGGAGGCCTCTCACATTTAAGGTACAAATTTTAACCTTTAGGGCATGTTAAGGAACATAGTATAAGTCCTAGGAAGTTCAATATCACTTATCTACTCTAATTTTTTCTGGTCTCTCTGAGCTCGGCGGTGTAAAATTCGCCGGTCGTTTTGAAGTCGGAGTCTTTCCTTCAATGTAGTCAGTGATTGTTTTGGTTTTCTCTGCCTTGCTCTTAACATTGTTTGCCTGCTTTGTGGTTGGTTTTCTTCGAGTTTGGATTGTTTTTTTTCCAGCTTCATTTTTGTCTTTTTCATGTTTTCCGTCTTTTTTCTTCGTCATCGCTACTCCCGATGATGCCTGTGATGCAGCCTTTGATGGTACTTGAGGTTCTTCCTCGGTCGGGCTCCCTGTATCGTCATCGTCACTGCTGTCATCTCCTCTGATCGTGCCTGACTCACTTTCGGTGTTGGCATTGGGCAAGATGATTTCACCCTGGTTAGCCTCAGCTGACCTGTAACCGGTGTCCTGCTGAGGGCATGATCTTGCGTAATGCCCATACTCCTTGCACGCTCGGCACTGTAAATTCGACAGGTCGCGGTTTCTATGGGGCTCCCTACCGGGGCAGCTCTCACTTTGATGGTCAATCGCTTTGCAAAATTTACAATTAACAGTCTGACCGTCATGAAAGACTGTGATGCCTATCTCCATAATTTCTGGGTTTTTATCTCTGATTGTCAGTGGATTGACCATGTCAAACTTAGTGTACCTAGGGATTGGGTTTTTCACGTTTGTTGCGTAGCAATATCTATGTCCCGAGTACAGTCTCTTGAATTTACTTGTAACTGGCTTCTTGTTTACAGTATGAAATTGCACCGAAGTTTCCCTGTTAACAAAATCGTCAACCCATTCCTCAACTTCCGAGTTTGATACATGTAAGGGAATTCCATGGATGGATACACGAATAGATTTGTGCTGTGAAACGCCTACCTTGGAAAAGTCACAGATATTGAACTGCCGTCCATCGATGTTGAGTAGGCCTACCGTTAGGACCCTCGCCTTGGCCGCCAGGTTGTCGAGGTAAACAATCCAAGCTTGTTGTCCAAATAAAAACTGCGATCCAAGTATGTCCTCTGGACTGAAATCTTCATAATCCTCGCGGACAGTCTCTAGCAATAATTCAGCAATTTTCAACTCAGATTTTCGCCCCATACCTTTGGAATTGATCTTGATCCACAAGTTGGTATCTTGTAACTTGGCAGCGTCACCTTGGTCGGCCATGTTTACAAACAGTTCAAATATTTCTTACCACCTCAAGAAAAATGTTCGAAATTCAGCTTATGCGTCCAAATCAACGCGCAATTTTCAGTCAGTATCTACTCGATACATTTATGATGCTCACAAACCACTAAAGTCTGCGATTATCACGACTACTCTCAAAAAAGTTCAGGGAGACCCATATAGTCCCATACTAGGGGTATAGGACCAATGTTTGTCCCACTGGGAAACCTACTTCTAGACATTTGCGGTATGGTTGTTTGGATTTGTTTTCTTAGTCTCGTCAAGACAAACATGATAGGAAGTGTCCCGGCACGAAACGGTGAAATTTTTGAAAAAAGTTCGAGGTCTGTATATAGCCCCATATAGACCCATATACGGGTTATGGGGGTATAGGTCCAATGTTTGTCCCACTGGGAAACCTACTTCTATACATTTGCGGTATGGTTGTTTGGATTTGTTTTCTTAGTCTCGTCAAGACAAACATGATAGGAAGTGTCCCGGCACGAAACGGTGAAATTTTTGAAAAAAGTTCGAGGTCTGTCTATAGCCCCATATAGACCCATATACTGGGGTATAAGCCCAATGTATGTATAAATCCATACTGGGTGGACGTGTTGGAGTCTAGGTGAGTCCCTGGTGGTCCAATGGTGTCGTATGAGATCTTATTTTGAAGATCTCATGCAGGAGCACTTGACTACACTAATGGTTCGTACGTTGTCAATATTCTGCGCATGCGCAGCCTGGCCTTAGTATAGAAAGCAGGCATTTTGGGGGGTGTGTGTGGGTGTGTTTGGGTTAGAGATGGGCTATTCACGGTCCGAATGGGTCGTGTGAGGTATCAATGTGAAGCACATGTAATGGAGCATCTGATGGCGTGGATGTGGGGTAGAAATAGGGTCATTCTGCGCATGCGCAGCCTGGCCGTAGTATAGAAAGCAGGCATTTTTGAGGGTGTGTGTGGGTGTGTTTGGGTTAGAGATGGGCTATTCACGGTTCGAATGGGTCGTGTGAGGTATCAATGTGAAGCATATGTAATGGAGCATCTGATGGCGTGGATGTGGGGTAGAAATAGGGTCATTCTGCGCATGCGCGGTAGCCAAAGGTTATGGAAATAGACGTTTTTGTGGTCTAGGTGGGCCCCTAATGGGCCTATTGTGTCGAGTGAGGTATCAATGTGAATCATATGTGGGGAGCATCCACCTGGACTAACATTCACGTGGTTTGGTGGGTCTGCGCAAGTGTGTGACGTCACTTCCGGTTTTTCAGAATGCTCAAACACTACCTCCAACTTTCCCGGCCCGGCCCGGCCCGGCCCGGCCCGCTCCCTCATACCCTCATACATACCCCAATGCAGGCGCAGACTTTACCGAAAAGACACGGACGTCACTGAGAAAAACACATACAACTCGTCACATACAGTCGCCCCCCTCAAGACCCTCATACATACCCGAAAAGATACGGACGTTACCGAAAAGACACGGACTTTACCGAAAAGACACGGACGGCAGTAGAGAAAGTGTATGGATTATGTTCTGTATTATACAATCGGATAGCGGTTGTCGTGAATAACAACAAGTTCAGCAATGTTTATATAGTTTATTATCCCCAATGTTACATCATACCCAGGCTGGGGGAGCCGCCCTGGGTATGTTTAGTCATCCAGGGGCATCCAGTCATGAGCATGCTGACTTAGATCTTGGTGGTTGGAGGGGGTGGCGTGGTAAAAGGTGTGAAAAAGTAGGTGCCCGCCGTGGTGGTGTTTTGGGGGGTGACTCCGGTTCCCCCTCGTGGTGTGGTGAGAGTCGTGGTGCACGACTGGGCGATTGCATAAAGGCCCAGCGCTGGGGGTTCCCCACCAATTCCTGTGGTACATGCATGTCTTTCAAGCCTTGATGTCGAACTCAGTCCTACCCTTCAGCAAATGCTGGGTCTCGATCTACGGGGGTACGCTGGCCCCACCGGCGAGAGAGCTCACATCCCGATGGACATGCGTGGTGGTATGTATGGCCTGTACATCTACTCGGACGTGGTCGATGCACACATTGTCGGCGACAGCAACGTACCTCTGCTGCGCGTCTGCCCGGTGAAAGGCACGTATGGAGCTCAAGTCACCCACAGTTTCAGGCATATCGTGTATCTACCGGTCAGTCAGATCGATATTAGCTCCATCGTCATCGATATAAGAGACGACACCGGTCAACCGATTGCATTCGAGCGTGGGAAAGTGGTGCTGACACTTCATTTCCGTCAAGTCCGAGCGGTTCACTTTGCATAATGAAGGTGCCTTATCAATGCCATACAGCCAGTTACGTCGATCATTACACCAAACAGGCCGGGGGTAGCTTTCCTGTCTTTGCAGGTACACGCATGCAACGAGGACATGGGCTGGGGAACATACTCGGGAGCATCGTCAAAACGTTCCTGCCCTTGGTGACGCGTGGGGTCAAAGCGATTGGCAAACAAGCGGTGCGCAGTGGACTGCAAGTCGCGGGTGATGTCTTGGGCGGTGCGGCACCCAAAGAAGCACTGAAACGTCGAGCCAAAGAAGCGGGAGGCGTCTTGGTCGCCAAAGCACAACGCACCGTAGGGAATAAAAGACCTGCACCACCGAGACCACGCACCAGTCGACGACCGACCCAGCGACGACGCACATCGAAGACCAAGGATATCTTTTCTTAAAGATGGCTTTCATCCATGCCGAGTCGTGTCCTTCTACCAACAGTGAATTTGATTTATGGACCGTCCCACCTACTCAGACCAGTGCCGAAGAGGGTCAATGGGTGGAACATCTGCCCTTTTCCAGCATTACAGCCACAGGCCCCATTGAATTCACCATCACCAACGCAGATACGACCTACCTGGATTTAGCCCATACGTACCTATATGTGAAAGCTAAAATCACCAATAAAGATGGGTCAGTCCTCAAAGCAGATGCACCCGTGGGTCCAGTGAATCTCTGGCTTCATTCGCTATTCCAGCAAGTGGATATAGCCCTGAGTGATAAACTGGTCAGCGCCTCGACGAACACGTACCCGTACCGAGCCTACATCGAAACGCTGTTATCCTACGGACGTGACGCTAACAAGTCGTATTTGACAGCCCCGTTGTTCTACCGAGATACCCCAGGCAAGATGGAAGCGAGTCCTGATAATGACGGCTATACGGAGAGAGTGGATGCCACAGCAGAGAGTCACTCGGTCGATATGATGGGACGTCTGCATGCGGACTTATTCATGCAGGACCGATACCTCTTGAATGGAGTACCTGTCAAAATACGACTAGTGCGCGCAACGCCTGCGTTTGCCTTGATGGCCCCGAATGAGGACCTCGAGTATAACATTGTCATCCAAGAGGCAAGTCTGTTTGTACGCAAAGTGAAACCGAGTCCAGGTGTACAGTTGGGGCACATCAGAGCCTTGGAGAAAAAACCAGCCCAGTACCCGATTCGACGAGTACAGACCAAGGTCTTTTCCGTTCCTAAAGGCAATATGATTGTCAATCAAGAAAACCTGTTCCTGGGGGATTTGCCCAAGCGTTTAACCCTAGCCTGTGTGGAGAACGTCAGTTATAATGGGACTCTCTCGAGGAATCCGTTCAACCTAAAAGCGTTCAACATCAATTTCGTGGCCCTGCATGTGGATGGCCAACAGGTACCGGCACGGCCTTTACAACCTAATTTCGGAACGGACAATTACATCCGGAGCTATCTGAACCTCTTCACAGCAACTGGCCAAATCAACCAAGACGAGGGAAATATGATCAGTCGAGACGATTTCGGCAGAGGGTACACCTTGTTCTGTTTCGATCTGACTCCCACCTTAGACAACGATCATCAACTGAGTCTCGTCAAGAAAGGCAACTTACGCTTGGAACTGCATTTCGGGACACCTTTACCGAAAACCATCAATGCGATTTGCTACGCTGAGTTTGACAACATCATTCAAATCGATAAAAGCCGTAACGTCCTGTGTGACTTTGCCACCTAACATGGATACAGACCAGATACGCACCGTGCTGGAGAATGATCCAGGGACACGCATGGTCTTTCAAGGAGTGTTCGCCCGAGACGTGTTCCCATTAGACCGTGTGTATCCGGCTGCTTACGTCCTGAATACAGACCCGATGGATCGACCCGGTGAACACTGGGTGGCCGTGTACTTGACAGAAGAGCAGGGCGAATACTTTGATCCGTACGGCCTACCACCCCTCCATTCCGAGTTAACAGACTTCATGGATCAAGGCACAGAGACGTGGTGTTGGAATACTAAAACGTTGCAAAGCCTGGACAGTATGGTGTGCGGACAATATTGCTTGTTTTACCTGTACCATCGATGTCGGGGACATTCCATGCAGACGATCGTCCACATGTTTGACGAGTACCCCAAGGCCGAGGACAGAGATGTACTCGTATATGACTGGGCCGCCCATCATTTCAATGTACAAGTCTCGTTCTGGGCTTGAATTCTTTCAATGTACAAGCCCCCTGTTCTGGGCTTAAGTTCTTTCAATGTACAAGCCCCCTGTTCTGGGCTTCAGTTCTTTCAATGTACAAGCCCCCTGTTCTGGGCTTCAGTTCTTTCAATGTACAAGCCCCTTGTTCTGGGCTTCAGTTTTCACGTGGTTGTTCTCACGTTGTTGTTGTTACTGAAAAAAAAGGGATCTCACCAAAAAACCCTGTCTTGTGTGTTTTATTCATAATGCATAAATGCCCAATGTGGAGATTCAGTCAAACTGAAATCAGTGGTGTAGGATGGGGCCAAAATGTAACCCATCTATGTTAGAATGCAAGAGCACTATAGTAAAATAGAGAGCCAATGAAATCAGCCCACAGACCAAGTACGTGTTTTGGTCTAGGTTTGGAGCGGGCATTTCATTGAGGTGCGTGTAAAGGAAGACGGTGAGTGAAGACTCGTCCAACACGTATAGATTCAGTTTATTACTATAAGTTCTATGTATTTTTAAATATGGAAAAACCCGGATGTAAGATGAGAACCCGGATGTAAAACCACAGTACCCAGATGGAAGACGGAAAAAACCCACTGGGAAACCCGGATGTTGAGAAGAACCCGGATGTAGGCGCGGTCGTAGGCGAAAGTATCCCAGTACCCGGATGTAGGCGCAGACGTGTACCTAGTATCCGTCCATTGGTTCTTTTATCGATCGCTCATTGGCTCATTTTCTCGATCGCTGATTGGTCCAAATGGAACTGCCCATGCTTCCCAGGTTAATTTACAATCCCCTTTTGGGGTTCAAGCTCTGTATATCTCGACTTGGGGTAGTTGAACTGAGTGTGCTAAAAATAGATCACCAGCTAGCGTGCTATAAAAGGAAAGCGGCCTGGCCGTTTCATCAGACACTCTGTCAACCACCACGATGTTCACTTGCACAACTTGCCAGAAGCAGTTTACTCGTCTAGACAATTTACGTCGCCACGACACGGCCGCCCACAACGAAGGACTGTATACTTGTATAACCTGTGCACGGTCATTTAATCGGGAAGATGCTTTACTGCGCCACGAACGTTCAATTCATGGGCCACCCAAGCGTCCATGCGAGGATTGTGGTCAACTCTTCAAACGACGCAGTCAGTTAAGACGGCATCAGCGTTTGATTCATGCCCCGGTACATGGCATGAGCGACAACTTCCTACTGAAGAGGAGCCGCGGAAGGTCAGACCCAGTGAAGATAAGCCCGGGGAGACGAACGCCACTGGTGATGCGATGAAGGAGAGCCCGCCTATACCCACAGTTCAGAAGAGCCTGGATATCCAGCCGGACCCCAGCGTTACGGTTTCGAGTCATACGCCTGACAACATCGAACATTTTCTGGGCGATCTCTTACAGGACAACCATCCAGTGAGTGACATCGATCGGCGCCATTGGTCCATGACACGGCACTGTTTCCACCGTTATCGCCCTATTCAAGATATCTACAATTTCCCACTGACCAACCTCACCCGTCTACGCAGCTACGTGGAAGCCATCTTCAAAGATCAACCTACGGCCTTCACATTAAATCTGGCGTTTGGTTATTTGCTGCAGCATAAGGAGACAGACCAAGTCCGATACTTTTACCCGAGCAGTAACATCCGGGTATTTGACCAACCGTTTACCATCATTAACCGGAGGTCACTAGAGACGATGCTGGAGATACTGGACACCGTGGATGCCTTGAGATGGGAACATCGTCAACGCCCCAACACCAAGTGGACAGTGAAGAGGATGACCAATGTTACGTTTTTCCTTACCAAGCTGACCGACCTCCGCTCTCGGTTGAATGCGTCACCCGTGCACTGATGAATACTATAACATCCCGCACATACTCTCTATGTCTACATGCTGATCGTTGACTTGAGCTCAGTAAACACTTGTACCTAATGTGACGGTGCGTTAAATAATAAAACATGGTGTTTGATATTTCAATTTGTTTTGCTGTGAACATACTAAACATACCCAGGGCGGCTCCCCCAGCCTGGGTATGATGTAACATTGGGGATAATAAACTATATAAACATTGCTGAACTTGTTGTTATTCACGACAACCGCTATCCGATTGTATAATACAGAACATAATCCATACACTTTCTCTACTGCCGTCCGTGTCTTTTCGGTAAAGCCCGTGTCTTTTCGGTAACGTCCGTATCTTTTCGGGTATGTATGAGGGTCTTGAGGGGGGCGACTGTATGTGACGAGTTGTATGTGTTTTTCTCGGTGACGTCCGTGTCTTTTTGGTAAAGTCTGCGCCTGCATTGGGGTATGTATGAGGGTCTTCATGCGCGCGCGCTGCGGATTCACCCACGCACTTCCGGATAACCCGCGCACTTCCGGATAACCCGCGCGCGCGCGCTGCGGCCGGGGCGGGCCGGGCCGGGCCGGGAAAGTTGGAGGTAGTGTTTGAGCATTCTGAAAAACCGGAAGTGACGTCACACACTTGCGCAGACCCACCAAACCACGTGAATGTTAGTCCAGGTGGATGCTCCCCCACATATGATTCACATTGATACCTCACTCGACACAATAGGCCCATTAGGGGCCCACCTAGACCACAAAAACGTCTATTTCCATAACCTTTGGCTACCGCGCATGCGCAGAATGACCCTATTTCTACCCCACATCCACGCCATCAGATGCTCCATTACATATGCTTCACATTGATACCTCACACGACCCATTCGAACCGTGAATAGCCCATCTCTAACCCAAACACACCAACACACACCCCCATAAATGCCTGCTTTCTATATTACGGCCAGGCTGCGCATGCGCAGAATGACCATATTTCTACCCCACACCCACGCCATCAGATGCTCCATTACATGTGCTTCACATTGATACCTCACACGACCCATTCGAACCGTGTATAGCCCATCGCTAACCCAAACACACCCACACACACCCCCCAAAATGCCTGCTTTCTATACTACGGCCAGGCTGCGCATGAGCAGAATATTGACAACGTACGAACCATTAGTGCAGTCAAGTGCTCCTCATACGACACCATTGGACCACCAGGGACTCACCTGGACTCCAACACGTCCACCCAGTATGGATTTATACATACATTGGGCTTATACCCCAGTATATGGGTCTATATGGGGCTATAGACAGACCTCGAACTTTTTTCAAAATTTTCACCGTTTCGTGCCGGGACACTTCCTATCATGTTTGTCTTGACGAGACTAAGAAAACAAATCCAAACAATCATACCGCAAATGTATAGAAGTAGGTTTCCCAGTGGGACAAACATTGGACCTATACCCCCATAACCCGTATATTAGTGTGTTTACATCACGTGACATGCCGGGGACATGCCGCGAACGACGGCATTTCACACAGTCGGTGCAATACAAAGGCGAAGTTTGCAGTGTTTGTGATATAAAAAGCACACAATAATTATATCAATATAAAGCTTATTCATTCATTTTTTTATGTGCGAAGTTTAGTGAAAATGTGAGGGTTATTGATCCTGAAATGGACGATTTAATCTCGGAAGGTCGAGGCGAAAACAGGGCTCGCCACGATGGCACATGGATTTTTGTGATTTTCGCGAAATCGGACATGAAATATATCATAAAACCCGGCTGCCAGAACTTACAGGCGGACATGAAATGTTGTTATAATCAGAATCAGTAGGTCCCAAATAGACTGAAACCGAATGTGCAAATTTTTAAACTGCATTTTAAAGAAAATTGACTGAAATTTTCGAAAAAAAACACATAAAAACGTTGGATTTTACGCTGTAAATCAATAAAATCGAGTTGTATAAATTTGCACAAATAGCTGTGAATCACGGAAGTATGTACGAAGAAAAATAGGTAACTTACTAGGCCTATGCTTATCCATCTGGAAAACCGAGCCGGCTTTTCAATCGAAAACTGGCACCACATTTCGAAAACGACAGTGTGACGCAGGTTTGTTGCAGCGCGCATTCAAGTGAAAGTTTGAACACGACGGATTTTATAGATTGAAAATATCGCTGGGCACCGTCGCTGTTCTGTATGACAGACATGTATAATGACTGAATTTATAAACAACATATCCCATATTCATGATATCCGTTTGATTGAAGTTTGTAGATAGAATATTAACGAAATAAACGGTTTTTTGATGGCAAAAATTGTGTGAAAAAACACTTTGAACGGCAACTTGGCGCAATTTGGACCCATAAAATTCCCTTCCAGAGAAACGAATGATACAGATTCGAAAAATTCAGTTATTTTCGAGTGAAATGGGTACTTGACTGTACCTGATTTCATCCATGATAGACTGTGTCTTTAATTTCCGAAAAGAGTAGGGGAGATTGGGGTACACTGGGACATTTTTCACCTTTTTGCAAAAATCTCTGTTACTATTGCCCTGTAGTGTAGCCTTGTATACTCTAGTTATAACTTATACTTATTATGACATAGTCACACAAAAAAATCTGAAATATCTGTTATACTTTTCTCCAAAATTCTGTTTTAAAAACGTAAAAAAATGTGTCCCAGTTTGCCCCACTATGGGGTACTCTGCATGGGACACCCACTGGGGTGCGATGGGACAATAATCAAAATACATTTTATAAGAGGTAAAAACTATTATGTTTCATAGGAGTTTGGAAGATCCAACAGCGGTGGTTAAGTTAGTTGCTATTTTAGGCCCGTGCTTTACGTATAATATTTCCCAGGAGCCAAATTTGAAGAAAAAAATATTTTGTGTGATTCTCATCCCAACGAAAGCATTTGACTTTGAAAGTTTTAATAAAACTCATCAAATCTGATAGGATTAGCAAATACTACCATCTAGGAAACAAAATAATGCACTTTGATGGCATTTTAGGATGAAAGGAAATTTCACCATTTGAATATTATTGTCCCAGTGTGCCCCGGCAAAAGTGTCCCACTCTGTCCCACGTGCATGATATATTCCTTTTCATGACAAAAAACTAATACATACAGCTGAGATACTAAATCGATATAATTAAAGTGTACCTTCGTCCATCCTCTCTCAGTAGTAATAAAACAGCAATGAAGTACTGCTGAAAACTTCTCATACCGAACTATCATCCTCAGTCCTAAAAATTTACTTGGACTGCTCAAAAACAGTTTTTGTGTCCCTAATTTTTTACCAAAGATAGGTTTTACTTGTAATCAATATAGAAGTTGTATGGGGGTGATAGCTTTCTGTTGATAGTAATGTTATGTGCCTTCTTGTTCTTAACAAAAGAACTAGACGGCTTGTCCCACTGTGCCCCATGTCCCACTGTACTCCAATATCCCCTACTTTCGACCAACGTCGTCAAAACAAGTAGGTTTGTTGCAGCGAGCATGAACTTTGAACACCACGTGGTCTATAGTACAGTCCACATGTCAAGGTCACTCTACATCAACGTGATAACGTGCACTTTCTGATTTAAAATAATTGGCAAGTACTCACAGGATATCCATTATCTCCTTGCAATTTCCATAAAATCTAAAAAAAAAAAGACTGAATCATTGTCACAGACAGCAATGCGTTCCCGCTCGTATAGCTTGGGTAGGCCTACGGCTGCCATAAGATTAACATTAGGAAAATACAGATAGCATAGGGCCTAAAAAAAAACAACTAGAAAAACATGAATTGCAGGCAAGCACCTAAAAGATGCGTGGACCCCTCAGCCTGTTTTTTTTTTAGTCAAGTAGGATCAGGGCTGCATTCCAAAAACGTATGGGCACCCAAAACTCAAATGAAACAAAAAATGAAAGTGATAGATATAATAGACTTCGTTTTCACGTGAGTGGTGTGCTGGGATTACAGCATGCAAGAAAGTGTAGCTTTATCAGTGGCAATTTATGCATTGCACAAATGTGATAAGTTTAATGGCATAGAAACACACTGATTGACACTCTCCTAATCACTCGTTTTAAATAATTTCCAAGGTACAGTAACATGTTTGGTGACAAAAATTGAAGCATTATGTTGTACCAGTTAAATGTGTGGACACAAATATGGTTCATGCAAAAGTTTTAGGATAAATCATATGATGTAAAATAGAATGATTTAACAGCAAAATTGAAGGAAAATGTTGTCCCTCATTTAAGGTGACGCGAAATTCAAACTACACTTCTGAAATAAATATGTTTTGTGCAAAAGCTTTAAGATAAATCATATGATGTGGAGTAGAATGATTTAATAGCAAAATTGAAGAAAAATGTTGTCCTTCATTTAAGACGACGCGAAATTCACACTAACAGGGGTTCGATACTGCAGGGGAATTCCCCTGCCAGTTATTTCATATTATACTTCTGAAATAAAATATGGTTTGTGCAAAAGCTTTCTGATAAATCGATGCAGCAAAATTGAAGAAAAATGTTGTCCTTCATTTAAGGCGACATGAAATTCAAACCTAACAGGGGTTCGATACTGCGGGGACCCCCTCACCGGTTATTTTCTCTTGTACTTGGGAAATAAAATAATGTCACCAACCTGTTACTATGAAAGGAAAAACAATTAGGTTATTCAGCATGTGTGTGAAAAAGCAATGTACACTGCAGGCTGAGAAGCTGTGAATAGGAAAAAGTCCAAAACTTTAACATTTAGTCCCCCAGGGGTGGAGAAATCCCCCAAGGGTAGTAGTGCATAGGTTGAACAAGTGTAGCATCATGTAAGCTCTCAGAATATATGGGAATTGGGGAGTTCCATCCAATGGTAATCTTGAATGGCCCAGGCTTTCTTGTATCAGGGAACCTTCAAAAGTCAAAATGAAACATGCAACCAAGGGTTCCCAATGGGCATAGATAACAGTGCAAAAAGCCAAGCCATCAATAAACAAAATAAAAGAAATAATTAAAATTCATGAAATCATCATAGCCATCTGAAAATCTAATCACTTCATCAGTCAACATTCAGGAAGCTCTCACCAAAGTTTGGTCAGGTCTGACTTGATAGATCTGCAGATATTCAGCGGATAAGAACATGTTGATGGGCATAGATAACATTGCAAAAGCTGAGCCATCAATAAATAATAAAAAAAATAATTAAAAATCACGAAATCATCATAGCTATCTGAAAATCTAATCATTTCTTCAGTCAACATTCAGGAAGCTCTCACCAAAGTTTGGTCAGGCCCGCCTTCATAGATCTGCAGGTATTCAGCGGACAAGAAAATGTTGACGGACGGACCGTCCGGACGGACGTACGTACATGGCAATGACAAGACCCTACAGCCCTATGGGCTGAGGGGTAAAAAACGGTGTCTGATTTTTAGATATTATGCCTAGTTCACAGAACATACTGAAGTTTCAGAAATTTTCGAAGTACAAAAATAAATATTAAGAAAACGAGCGGCAGACAATATAGCAATCCGTATCCCAGCACGAAAGAAATATATTATAACATGTGTTTCAAAGTGAAAAGTATAGGCCTATTGACTGAGTCCACTGTTTCAACGTAAGTTTAGTGCCATACTTGTATTTACCAAGGAAGAAATGAGTCTGAATTCAGTCTAATTTTCTGGTCTTTTTTTTTTGTAAACTTTTGTTCCATGTCACAGGGACGGCGGAACGGGGGGGTGCCTCCCCCCACCACCAATATTTTCAGCAAAAAACAAAACAAAACTGAACTCTGTGCTGAACAAGTACAACAAACCGGTGTTAGTGACATGGTGAATGCTTGATGAACATTTCCATTGAAATTATACATGTATATTTAAATTATTTATGCTTTCGAACATCGATCATTTGTTTGATGGCGAATAAAAACAATGTGGTGAGAAACAACAAAACCGGTAAAACAAATTGACTTGACACAGGCGAAGAGTTTTTGTTTTATTACCGCCTACAAAACGATTTCGGCTATCTAAAACCGCTGGAACTTCCGGGTCTAGGCGGCCCCTGGACCTCTCACCTATATTGGTGCTGTGATAGCAATTGGCCCCTCCAATCACCAATTGCTTCCGTCGTGCCTGGATCAAGCCTCTGAACATGAGCCTTTGTTGTCATTTCACATTGCTGTTGTATCACTTGCTGCTGTGTATTCTACCACTCTTTGGTGTTTCAATTTCGAATCAACATAAAACAACTTAATTCTAGCATCATGAAATAGTGTCACTGGTACGATATTGTTTTTATCTGACTGCTTGAAGTTTGTGACCAATATTTCCTTTAATTGGAGAACACAATCGATGCGCGTTTTCTGGGCCACTATAAACCCGGTGTATGCCTACTAAATTAATATAAATAGATTTATTATTATGTCTCCCCCAACTATGTTGGGGGGAGACATCTAGTGTTTGTGCTGTCTGTCTGGATGGATGTCTGGATGTCTGGATGGATGTCTGTCCGCCCCCTTGCCTTGTCTGCAAGATATCTTGAGAACTACTGGATGGAATTTCACCAAACTTGGATGGAAGCTTCATTGGGATAGCCCCCTCATTTAATTAGGTTTTGATGTGTGTGCGTGCGTTCATCCGTGTCCAGTGTCTGTCCGTCCGCCCATCTACTTGTACATGTATATACAGGCCTTGTCTGCAAGATATCTTGAGAACTACTGGACGGAATTTCACCTAACTTGGATGGAAGCTTCATTGGGATAGCCCCCTCATTTGATTAGGTGTTGGTGTGTGTGCATGCGTTCGTCCGTGTCCGGTGTCCGTCCGTCCGTCCATCTACTTGTACATGTACATGTATATACAGGCCTTGTCTGCAAGATATCTTGAGAACTACTGGATGGAATTTCACCAAACTTGGATGGAAGCTTCATTGAAATGGCCTTATGATCTAATTAGGTTTTGGTGTGAGCGTGCTTGCGTGGGTCTATGCAAAATGTGCTTATCTGTCTGTCCAATTTTTGTTCACTCCATATCTTGGAAACTACTGAAGGCAGATGCATGAAACTTCTATACGGTACAGCATGTATACTATAGGTGTGGCTCTTGTATGTTTTGCATCTTTCCTATAATGTGATCAGTTTCGAAATAATTGATGCTTCACAATTACATGTATTTCACATTGGTTGGACGCTGTAGATGTCGGTAATCCACTCATTGCTATATAAATCCCGACTCCTCACTGGGTTACTGCAACAATGAAAATCGCCTCTTTGCAATTATTATTTTTAGATGCGCAGCTTTGTTTAGGATACTTATTGCTATATTCATTTTATAGCACTTGCCCTTAAATTATGTGCCCACTCAAGGCAAGGTGGGAGGTTGGGGGAGACGTATGTTTTTGCTTAAAAAACAACCAGCATAGCCTTCATGCCGGAGCGGCAACTCAAGGATCAAAGCGGAACCTCTAGTTTACTAAGTTATATATTAAACATTTACAGTACAAAAGTAATCATTGTTGGCGAGTAATCGACCCTGATTAGTTATTAATGCATGGAAGAAATGGTATATCAGAATTAACATTTATACAAAATGATAATTAATATTCCATCATCTTCTGGTAGATTCATATTAATATTAATAGTCGTGGTTAAGATATTGAGCAGTTTTCCATTCTTCAGAGGAGCATACTATTTATGGTATAAACATGATGGCGTCCTGGACGGCACCCACATACCCATTGTCAAATAGGAATGTATATGAACATTAGATTTACGAAGTGCGAAAATGCAGTTTTACCTATTTCTTTCAAAGTACATTCGGTGCTATAATTGTCAAACAAAATAGTTTTTTTGATTATTGATGTGGAAATTCTAATATGGACGATGGCTGAATATTGACTGCCGGATCTGACACTTGCTAAGTCAACCAAGACTATGCAGAGGAGCTCAAGAGGAACAGAGGTCTGGAGCAAGCAGATCTGAAATAAACATACGGTACTAGAAACTACAAGACGATTGGCGAAGTAAATGTGCAGTTTATGTTATTCATGACCAGTTGACCGCGACAAAAAGGAACATGAATAAGCAACTTAAGTGAATAAGAGACTCGGCAATCAGCCAGCTGATTGGTGGAAATGAAATACAGAATGATTGATGAGGAAAAAACAAAGCAGGAACTTTAGGACACAGTACAGAAACTACAGGTCGAATGAGAAAGATCTACACCAGAATATTGAAGCAATACTGGAGAAAAGCAGGAAGATGATTAACGAGTACTGCATAAGAGGGTCGAAATGCTGAAAGTGAAAGTTGGAGAACAGAATGAAAAGCCATTGTTTGAAATAGAAATGAACATTTAGGAGTTTAGTTCCTGGAAAACGAGAGCAAGATTTTACAAGAAGTGAATTGATATAATTTTAGGAATCAGAATTGTAGTCGTATAACTAATGATTTATGAACGTTTGAAGATGGCATTAGACAGGTTGTGAAGGAATTTTTATTATATCTCCGAATGTGAGCATGGATCATAAAAAAGTTCTGTTATCACATTATCTCGGATGTTCAACTCGGTGAATCAATCATCAGACCCAAGAACAAGCGCATTTGCCTGGCTGGTGGGATAATGGATGGTATAGATGAATATATGTATATTTTCAAAGAGTTAAATGAAAGTTAATAAAATAAGTTCCTTTTCGAATACATTTTTTTTTTCAAAAGAAAATCCTCATCTTTTGCTCATTCTCATTGATGTCAGATCGAGTTTTTAATTTTCCACTATACCTTGACCTCTGTGACGTACTCTTGTTGGTGTGAATTGCGCCAAACATTGACACAATTATAAATAATTTGATTCCTCGCCATTAAACTAAACATGAATGTAATAACATTGAGAAAATGAAACCATATCAAATTAATATGGATCCAAACTCGTTACTTGGTTGTTCGTGTGAAGTCAACTAGCTACATGGATGGTTAGCGATGGGGGCCATTTGTGGATGCCGCAAACATACCTTGTGAGTTGTGCCCAACATGGGCTGCATTAATTAGATTCATCTCCATTCAACATGAATATAAATAACATTGAGAAATAAAACTGCAGGCAGATAATATATTCCATCTTGCTTTGTTGGTGTGGTTGCCCAACATTGTGTTATTTGTCCCTTTTGTTTCATCTCCATATCTACTAAACCGTATCAAATAGGCTTGATCTTGATTATTCTTTTTTATATGGACAGAACGGTTGCTGGTGTGAGTTGTACCCAGAAAGACATTATTGAAGATCTTCATTAAACATTCAGAGAAAATATGATCAAATAAGAGAGATTTTCCCCATTTACGTTTACAGCACAGTTGTTGGTGGGATCATACCACTTTTAGGAGGTGATGGCGTTGATTGTTGACATCGCTCCTGTCAGCACCACGAAGTTACATCAATTCACCTCCATATTCCTTCTACGGTGTCGTCTTCATATTATGTTATATAACACACCTTTCCGTTCTGTTTTTCTTATTAATATTCATCTAGTAGTTTCATTTGGTTGATTTGTTCTTCTCTTATTGGCATTCAACTGACATACAATTCAAACATATGTTTCATATTGCTTTGGATAGTTGTGCCCGCCCTCTGTACATGTCATTTGACAAATACAATTGTTTGTTTATTATCTTGGTGGGAAATTTACCACACTATGTCGGGCATTACAGTTTAGTCTAGCTTTCTGTGTATTACCGTATTGCATTCACCATGTTTACCCCACGTTGAAACATTTACTCCATCAGATGCCCTTGATGTTCATCCATTAACATCAGATGAGTTACTTCTTTGTGGTCATCTGTCATCACAGCTCCCGAGCTAGACTATCTGATAGTGATTCCCTTAAGCCGGTGCTATAGGGGCTTTGTAGGTATACTTCATAGTTTCCACAAGAACATCTGCAATAAAAGTGAGGCTAACATTCCAAAGGTTACGTCTTAGAATCCTTCAAATTCTCGTCTGAATTTGAGGTGCAGAGGAAGGCTTTTCTGTGAAGTCATACGGCTGCTTTTTAGCCGCCAGACGTCGTCATTTTGTTCAAACTATTACATATCTCTCCAATATATTCTTACTGCAAAAAATACCATTCGTGCGTTCCTGTTTTGTATTAAGTTTAGTCTGTATGCACTGCGGAAATAATCGCGTTCAAGCCATTTTAACACAATAATTGTGTTGAAAATAACACAAATTGTGTTAGAATCAACACCAATTTGCGTTCGACACAAAACCATCTTTATCCTCACCTTGTAGCTTTGAGACAAGAATTTGTGTTGATGAACATACAGGAATATCGAATTCACATGTGCAATTTCACCGACATAATATTTCAGTGTAACAAGGGTTTTTAGACATTTTTTTGCTTCATTCTATCCACAGAAGTCCCCTCTCCGCTCCTCTCCAGCAGTCCCATCATGATATACTTTGTCCTGGTATATATATTGCAAACAAATAATGACGTTAGTGGTACCGACATTAAAATCGATGTCTTAATTGCGATGTGAACATCAAAATCAGAAGTATAACACATACAATACTACTATTTGACTGCAATAATTTATGCAAATTTATGCATAATTTATGTTAATTTATTGACAATTAAACTTTAAATGTATATTGTCTGTGTCATCTTACATAATTACAAGTAAATTAAAAAATCCATGCAAACAAAAATTGAATACAGGTTGATTTTATCAATTAAATATGGACAAAAACATAGTTTTGGGTGCAAATTTGATACATATATGCAAATGATATGCAAATTAGGAGCTTACTATCAACCAAACAGGATCCTTGATGGAATATTTTAAAACAGCGACACTTGAAGTATATGTGTCCCAAAAATTATGAAAATTGAGCGAATATTTAACGATATCCATCATTTCAAAGTTGAAATTCCTTTGTGCCATGGGATTTTGGCATTTCCCATAGGCTCCATGTTAATGGCATGTCCCCCAAAAATCGTCATTTCCCGAACTTCAAAATGTTTGACATCCGCGAATACTGGACGGATTTTCGTTCTGTAAAGTTTTTTCTTCTAATACAGGTTCTGGCTTTCAAATGAGGTATAAATTGTTTGTGTGTGATGAAAATTTTTTTTGGTGTAAAATACCTACGTATATGGGTCTATATGGGGCTATATACAGACCTCGAACTTTTTTCAAAAATTTCACCGTTTCGCGCCGGGACACTTCCTATCATGTTTGTCTTGACGAGACTAAGAAAACAAATCCAAACAACCATACCGCAAATGTCTAGAAGTAGGTTTCCCAGTGGGACAAACATTGGTCCTATACCCCTAGTATGGGACTATATGGGTCTCCCTGAACTTTTTCCAAAAATTTCAACGATTCGCTCCGCGACACTTCCTATCATGTTTGTCTTGACGAGACTAAGAAAACGAGACCCCACAACTTATACCGCAAATGTCGAGAAGTAGGTTTCCCAGGATGGTCCTATACCCCCCATACCCCATATAGGCATTTTCCCGTAATTTAGGATAAAGTCCGTGTTCCGTATTTTTTCAGGAAAATTTTTACATACACCCACCCTGGAACTAGGGGGAGATAACTCTATTGATAGGCAAGCCCCGTTAAGCCCGGCGACCTATATACCCCCCATACCCCATATAGGCATTTTCCCTTATATTGTATAATACAGACCCCTATTGTAGGGGTAAAGTCCGTGTTCCGGGGTTTTTTTTTTTTCCGGAGAAATTTTACATGCATCCACCCCATTGACTTGATAGGCAGGTCCCAATAAGCCCGGGGCCCGATATTAGCCCTTTTGGCTAGAGTTGATAGGTGTTTTCCCCTATTTTAGGGGTAAAGTCCGTGTTCCGCTTTTTTTCCGGAGAAATTTTACATGCACCCACCCATGACTGGATGCCCCTTCACGAATGCTTCACTTTGATACCTCACTCGACCCAATCGAACCATGCAGCGTATTTGAAGTCTAGGGACTACTTTCTCTCCGCGGAAGCTTTTTCCCGCGACCGCATCACCACCAGACCGCATTACCGCGGAGGAATACACACGCCCGATTCACCCAGACCGGAAGTGACGTCATACGGGACAGCGCCCCCTATCTCTCCTCCACGAACCCTCCACAAAGTTCCTCCTTAAATTCTACCCGGGGGGGGGGAACAAATAAGTAGGTCAATGTGACTTTAAATCAACTTTCCCTACTTACTTACGTGCCTCATACATCCCTCGGCATCTTGCATTTGCTTGCAAACAGCCAGACTGTTTTTTTTTTCAAGACGTACTTTTCGTAATCCTTAAGAAAGTTGGATATAGGTCTGTAAGTTGTTAATCGTTTTTTCTTTCCTTCCTTGTGTAAATGGGGACGACATTGTAAATTGGGGACGACGCCTGTTTCCAAATTCGAGTTATACGTTTTTCATTCAGACATTTATTAAATACCTGGAATGAGGGGGTGGGGGTGGGGGGTCTACAGAGAGTCGGCGCTGTATATTTATAGAGCATGTTGCTTATGAGACCAGGACCTATAACTTTGAAAATACCCAGGCTGAAAACGATACTTTGCGCATCAAGGGTACGTTCTCACGTATATCTATATTTTGGGGCAATTTCGAGGGATCTTTATTACGAACGTCTCATGTTGAACATTCTATCACTAAATTCGTTAGCTATTTCTTGACAGTTAATTGATATTTTATCATTGTGAACAAAGTCGAATGGTGCTATTCTGTTCTTTCGTATGATGGTTTTTTGCAGTTCTCATCAGTCTTTACTCGCAAACTCAGTTTCAGATATTTTCCAGTCGATTTTTGTTTCATAATGTTTTTTGATTATCCTAATTTGGGCTACAGCTTCATTTCATGTGTTTTTGAAAAATGTGGTGAAAGGTTAGTTCGTTTGTTTTTTTCTGTGAATTCTATGACGCTTTCTGATTGCACAAGTCGTTCATCATCCAAGCTTTGTCGCGCGACCTTATAACAATTTTGTGTGGAATGAATCATTTAATCGTCCCCCTGAATATATGCAGTACTATCAATGGTTGATGTATTTTGCATCGGTATGTGAAGAGTATCCCAGTGTACCTCCACTTAGTTTCTCAAATTTGGCGATACATATCGCATGCTAATAGCAAAATGCGAGCGTAGCGTGCAAGATATATGGCGTTACGTTTCGTAACTGTGTCTAATTTCGCTTAACCCGGGGCTAGGGGCCGTATGAACCCTTCAAGATTCAAGATCCTCACGGTGCTCATATGAACAGTCACAATCAAGGCGTGACTGACATACATCATTCTCTAGAGAACGACTTTACAACGAATACCATATCGATTAAGAATACTTGTTGCTATCGCATGATGATAGCAAAATACGAGCGTAGCGTGCAAGATCTATGGCGTTACGTTTCGTAACTTGTGTCTAATTCCGCTTAAGCTGGGGCTAGGGATCGTATGAACCTATGTACTTCAAGACCCTCATGGTGCTCACATGAACAGTAACAATCAAAGCGTAACTGAGATACATCATTCTCTAGATGACGACTTTACAACGAATATCATATGGATTAAGTATACTGGTCAGCGATACGGATTTGATATTTTTGGAACATCATGATTTAGAATAGGTTAACCAGAAGACTATACTGTGAAGTCATGTGGCTCTGTCAGTATGTCGGCACCTCTTCCCACTTTCCTTATATGCGGTGTAATCTGCATTCATTACCCTATGTGAGAGTGTAGTCTTTAATGCGAGCGCAATAATGCACTTTCCGTTATATTTCCTGTATGACATGGACCATAAAAGGTATCCTTAAGAAATAACCCATGCAGAAATGTGTAGGTGGCAGGAACGTCTACAGCATTACATTATACAGTTATCGATCGGTTTGTTATTAGTCTTTGATTATAGATGGATATAATTCACAATAAATTCTTGATCGAGGAAAGAGTTAGCCTGGATCAAAGCTTGAGTACAAGTCTAATCATCTAAACCATTGCTATTATATCGAGCAAAGAAAGGACGGCCTAATGGAAGCCGACCAGTTAGTGATGTATAATATAAGACGGAGGAATCGATCGGTGAATGTCTGGATACAAAAGCCTTGGAAATAAAAGTCGATGTGCATGCAAATATATCTTCTCAAGTATAAAAGATACAATATGTGAATAAAGAGCAGACAAATTACTTAAGGAATCCGCTCACAGGAGAACTTGAAGGTCCTGTCAAAATGGCGGACAAAGCAGAATGCTGTTTTATCACAGAGCAGCCAAGTCATCGATAGTCTGGAAGCTTAGCCCATAGTTGTTAGCAGTTGATCAAAGCGCAATATAAGAGGAAAATTGTGAAACAAACAACTGGATGCAATTTACAAGATGCCATTAATTAATTTTATAATCGCCAATCTGCAATATAATAAAATATAGATGAGTCCAAATCTTCAAAATAACATCTCATATTTTACAAAGATATCCCCCCCCCCCCCGAACCGGGAGTCATAATAACGACTTTAGAACGATTATTATGGATTAGGAATACTGATCAGCGATACGGATTTATATTTTTGGAACATCATGATGTCTTGCTGGCATCATTGAAAACTGTTGAACGCTTCTCTCTTGCAGGAAACCAGCCTATGTTTATGTATACTATGATTGTCTTTTGAATTTGGTGCTAATGCTGTTATATGGAATATGGAATAGGCCTTTGGATTATGGACGCGGATATTCTTGAACGGACGACGGCTGAATTATGAATGACGGACCAGACGCTTGTAATACGGAAGTTTCCATTCTGCCATGATAAGAGTATTTGCCCCTGTCCGCCAGAGGACGTTTGAATCGGGGAGGACAAAATCCCATACAATGTATCTTTCTTGTAGCAACGTTGTATTGTGACGTCATGCAACAATCAGATATGGCGACATCATCATGACGTCAACAAAGGACTTTACGCATTATAATAATGATGTCACTGGCGTTACAATAGAAAATATCGCCTTGAACGTGGGTATGCCCAAATATAAAATATTACATTGACAAGTGTGGTCTGTCATGTCACCGAACCCAATTTTGAAGTTATTGGAATTGTCGTTTGCTTAATATATTACACTGTTTTGATGACTACCTATTAGACTGGCCGCCGTCGTCTAATAACGTTGGGCCGATCAAGCTTAGCGATAGCGGGTCATGCGCAGTGGCTGGGTACTAGTCTAGACTACCTATATCTTTTCATCTTATCCAGTCCACATTTTGTCCCCCCTGACTCAAGCGCCCACTAGCGGACAAGGGCAAATTACTCGTACTGTCACAGTTAGGAAACTTCGCTATTGTATCGAGTGAGTTGAGAAGTCCACCAACATCCGTTGGTCATAAAGTCATATCTGGCGAGTGTGACATGCATTGGAATTGTTATGATGGTCTCTGCAGAATGGTGACATGACACCACATTTGGAGAAGAAACTGGTACCATACATGGCACCATTATAAGGTCGATGAGAGATGTAGACTTTCGACTGATTCGCGTTGGTTCCGCAATCGTCTGTCGTAATAATTATACATATTTTCTAAATGCTGCATAATTTGTACATCAAATACGTAGGTTGGATTGTAAGGAGCTATACGTTTTCAACGTCATCCACGCGTGATACAGACAACACGATGTGACATTATAGCTCACCTATTACTAGTATACGAGTTGTCAGAGCATTTCCATCATAGCTCTCTAGATTTGTATCTAATACCGCTTATGCCGGTGCTAGGGGCCGTGTGGTCATATCATCCAAGTTGCCACATGAACAGGTACAATAAAAGCGTACCTGAGATACAACACATATCACGAATCGTTAGATTCTTGGTATGTGCTTTAGAATAGGTTAACCAGAAGGCTATTCTGTGAAGTCGTGTGACGCAGTCAGTATGTCGGCACCTCTTCCCACTTCCCTTATATGCGTTGTAATTTCTTGCCGTGAATTGGATGTTAACCTGACGTGTTTCTTTGGTCGGGAGTCTTAAAATCTGGGCCTTACTATTTAGCTCTGGGTGAGTGCTGCTTGATAGTCTAAATTATATCTCCAGCAGGTATACGATAATCATTTCGATCTCAAAGACAATCTAGTCTACACAGTTTTCAGAGAAACCTATCGATCGTGCGCCTCCTTACAAAGACTAATGTTTTTAAACGCATTCGAGAAATTCGGATTTCGTACTTACGAACGTTCTTTCCTTTTGTTGCAAACTTGGCTTTGCGGTCCTGCAAATCCTGCGTGAGTTATCTGGAAGAGTAGAGCATATCCGTTTCACAGGGGCTCGTTACCGTTGTTAAATGGTTAAATAGGTTGATTATAGGGGGGGGGGGGTCGAGGTCGGTAATAAAAGAGGAAGGGAGGACATTCAAGTTTGCGCCGTCGCCATACCACGCTCACAAAACTCCGGTTTTATATCCCCTTGTCTTCGAAAATCGAATGAACTTCACTTTCAACCGATCGAGGAATGGTCAAATCGCATATATCTGACTTTACCTTTCTCCCGATCTGGCCCCTTTAGGCAAAAACTTCCATTTACCCGCCCAATTTTAACCGATATTTCCAGATTGACCGTAATCTCGATAATTTCTTTCGCCATAGTGCCCGAGAATGAGCGAGACTTTCCTGCCAGGGTTCGTCGGGAGCCGACTATCAGCTGACGTTAGACCAATATAGCACGGTTACTAACCGGGTTAGGGTTGGTCCCCCGTCTAAACACATTTTGGTCCCCAGACTTGGCTATTGTATGCATTGTTTCGTGATCCCTACTTGTAGTATGACTTGGGGTGAGAGTGCATGATAAAGAAAAGTCTTATTTTGAGATTGCGATTACTGATGCACATCTCTGTGAAGAATGAAATATTTTCAAAAAGAACTCCGAAAACGTCTAAAACAGTGAGAATAAGAAAAATCAGCTTGAAAATTTGTGGAGACAGCTGTATGATAATAATTAATATATAATATATAACTCTCCCTATATAATGACGGTCAGCAGTCATTATTGTAAAATTTAATGCCCCTCTCCCAAACCACTGTCGATTGACAGGGAGGCGGGGGGTGAGGGAGTAATGAAATCCCCTTCCCCCATCATCCTAATAAACCAATTAAAAACGGTATATATCGGCTTTCAATTTGAGCCTGCAAAGAGCCATAAACTTCCATTGAGCTAGGGGGTAACCTACTGCTGATATTTAGGCCTACATGGATGGATTTACTTGGGCACTCCATCGTGGTACGATGGGCACTGGTCATGCAGGACATGCCGTGCAACCCGTTCCCCCACACCTTCCTACATATGGTCCCTTGAACCAGTGTCACACAGACACTGACAACCTTCCCTTTATTGTCCGTGACTAATCTACTCTATCTCGCCGGCCATAAACTCCGGCTCTTGTCGTCAGCTCGATACTATTCACCTCCCACATTCATATCGGCCCCAATTAAAACATCAATGGATACAGAGATCAAGCCGACTAATAAACCCATATGCCCACAATTTTCCTTTTTCATATCATACGGATTTCTCCCTCAACCTATGTACATGTATACCCCCAAGGAATTTGTATGCTAAACGATACCACAGCCAGAATTGTTCTTTTCTCCAGCGTCTTGCAGAAAATAAACAAGTGATGTAAAGTACAAAGTAACTGTGCCGATCCATCCTGCCGATTTGTCGTAGTTCTAGAAATTTTCTAATTGTCGCTACAAATAATGATTCCTGCTAATCGGAATTCAGTAGGCATATACGCTCTATGCATGGCCTACAGGAAGCGATAGCAAAGGCATTATGATCTCCTCTGTCATGGGCGGCTCGCGGCGAACTTGGTGCCTGGCGAAGAAGTCTCGCTCATTCTCGGGCATCATGGCGAGAGAAAGTATCGAGATTACGGTCAATCTGGAAATATCGGTTAAAACTGGGCGGGTAAATGGAAGTTTTTGCCTGAAGAGGCCAGATCGGGAGAAGGTAAAGTAAGATATATGAGACTTGACCATTCCTCGATCAGTTGAAAGTGAAGTTCATTCGATTTTCGAAGACAAGGGGATATAAAACCGGAGTTTTGTGAGCGTGGTGTGGCGACGGCGCCAACTTGAATGTCCTCCCTTCCTCTTTTATTACCGACCTCGCCCCCCCCTCCCCCCCCCCTATAATCAGCCTATTTAACCATTTAACAACGGTAACGAGCCCCTGTGATCCGTTTAGCCTTCCGTTTAACACTTCAGTAAAAAGGGAAAGCAAAAAAGTTATATATATATATCAATTCTCTCAGGAGCATGTACAGGACTTTTACTGTGAGGCTATCTGCATAATCCTATCATACATACATTTTCTTGAAACTAAAATATCTGCCAACCATTCGCCCAACCCTTACCACTCGCGAGATATCGGATATTACTGATATAGATGACATCACTTGGGGTATGGCCAACTCATGACACATCTTTGTGTCATGGCCCACGTCCTGTTTCGTAATCCTAGGGCGGCGGGGTCCAGAATAAAGCTGCCTCTCGTTAATACAGGCTCGTACATAGCACATGGTAGCCAATGAATGTTTTTATATTTTTTCAAGATGAGTTAGCAGTCAGTATTATTCGTTTAATATTACACCATCGACTGGCCCAACAGGCAACGCTCGATACGCTTAATTTGAGTTATTTCGAGTTAATTTGTCTGTTGCGCCTTAGCCTGCACTGATGACTAGGCAGTGTTCATAACAACGCCATAGGATGCCAAAGGAGTCCCTGGTCCCGAACGAACCTTTTGCATACTACTAATTATAACGAATCACCCATTTCGTAGTATCGAAATGACCGAATGACATTATTATGACTACAGACTAAGGCATCATTCGAAGCTGAGGCACGAAAAGCTGGAACATCATTTCAGACTACGGCATGTCCATGTAACCGATGCCATAGAAACGTGTCAAATTAACACGTGTCCACTGAAGCGTGTCGAACGCTACCTACTGAAGCGTGCCAATCATCTAGTATTAAACGACTGATACGGACTGCTAACGCATTACTGATACATATAATTCCATATAGGGGTTATGTACTTCGTTATAACGGAATACACCGTCATAGCGGATAACGTAATTTGTTATAGCGGATTAGCAATACCGGACCTGTGATAGTACCTGTTGATAAAAAAGGTAGTTCAAAAAACGTGGAGAATTATAAGAGGTATCACTCTTGTGAGTGTTTTTGTCAATCTGTATTCGGCTGTGTTAAAGGAGGGACTATCTAACTGAGTGAGTGAGTGATTAGTAGGGTTTAACGTCGTTTTCAATCTTGTTTCAGTCATATCACGACGATGCCTACATGCGCCAGAACACGAGAGTGCTTACAGTTCCTATTACCCTGGACACTGATCAGCCCAGCACCTTGGGCTGAATACAACAATATATTGAGTGATTTTCAATATGGTTTTCGTGAAGGCAGAAGCACTGTGGAATGTGTATTTGTTTTATATAATTCGATCAGTAATACAATACAAGATAAAAATAAACTCTATTTTGCTTTTTTGGACCTTGAAAAGGCCTTTGATACGGTGAATAGAGGAGCATTGGATTGCAGTTGTAGTAATGGACTAACTAAAGCGACCAGCGAACTTTATAGCCGTGTTAAATCTTGTGTCAGTGCAGCAGCAAAAATATCAGATTTCTTTGAGTTAAGTATCGGTCTAAAGCAAGGGGAACCATTATTGCCTATATTATTTTCCATGTATTTAAATCATGTCAATGATAAACTATGCAATTCTAGGGAATTTGAGCATACAGTTGAAGAGTTCCAAATATTTATTTTATTATTCGCAGACGATATTGTCTTATTTTCGAGAACACCAGAAGGGTTACAGCAATTGTCAGATAATTTTTGTATATACTGCGACCATTGGGATTTGGAAGTTGAATGTTACGAAAACTAAAATAGTGGTGTTTGGATCGACACGATTTAAGGGTACAATACATTTGATACTGCAATGGTAATATGGTAGATGTAGTAGATCATTTTTGTTATCACGGCATTTGTTTGAAATATTATTTAAATATGGAGGAAACCCGTAAAGCTCTGATTGAGAAAGCAAAGAGATCACTATTCATTTTTAAGGGATGCTTCTATAATCTAGAACTTGATGTAGATACTAAGTTGGAAATTTTAGATAAATAAATAAAGCATGACTATTATATGGACGTGAATTATGGAGTTTTAGTGATATCAAAAATATGGAAATTGTATGCACCCAATATTGTGAGTTTGTTTTGGGTCTCCCAAAAAATGATCCAAATATGTTTATAGATATATGCGGAGCTTGGCAGATACAGCTTGTCTATTGAATGTAAAAATAGGATAGTTAAAGTTTAGGTTAAGCTGGTGAGTAAGAGAGATTCTTTATCGTGTAAACTGTATCAAGTACAATGCAGGAAAGTCTATCCAAAAAGGTTATGTATACAAGCGTCTGGTCTGTCATTCATAATTCAGCCGTCGTCCATTAAAGAATATCCTCGTCCATAATCAACCTATTCCATATTCCATATAACAGCATTAGCACCAAATTCAAAAAGACAATCATAGTATACAAATGTAACTGGAGTAAGGGTATTAGACATTTATTGGAAAGTAATGGATACGGGTATTTATTTCGTTTGGAAGACCCGACCCAATTAAATATATTATTCATGCAGAACGATAGAGGACTCTTTTATACAAAATTGGTTATCTAATATTAATACACCAACAAGATTCTCGACATATGTAATGTTTAATAGAGGTTTTCTCGAAAGAAAAATACATAGAATTTTCAACTTCACTAAGTGGAAAAGTCTTTCGTACTCTAGTTCGTTTCAGATGTGGTTTTTATGGGCGAGAACTTGAGATCGGTCGATTCAATAATATCCCGAAGTCTAATCGAATTTGTAAGGTGTGTTGCTCCGATATGGTTGAGGATGAATTTCACTTTTTTACTATGCTGCCCACTGTACTATGCTCTAAGAAAACAGTACCTTAAGAAATATTACTGGTGAATACGACTGCTCTATTTGTGATTACAGCCTTGCACAGAATTTGACCATTGTGTGACACATATGACAACAAAACAGGAGGAGAAAGAGGGAAAAAAATTATATTTCATCCGTATGAGAATATTGCATATTGTTAGTGTGTAGAACAATGTTTCTCCCTCTTCTCTGAATGTGATCACAGTTGCAACAACTCGATACGAATCCAGGCCTCTTTGATTTAATAATCATCTGCGATCCGTATTCCATTCCCGAAAATGGAATGGAATTTCTATCGATTGTCGCGCCAGAGATAGTTACCGCGAGCAGCAGACAAGTTATACACATACCTGTATTTAATTCAGCAAGTATGGTCGATATTTGTTTGTAATATAGTACCCCTGTTAACTGAACTGCTTCCTGTGTGTTGGATTAGGCAGTGTCGTGTAAGCGGACCAATACGTCAACTTGAGTAAATTATCATTTTGGTTATCTGAATGTTAATATTCGAATGTAAACACACAAGTTTGTTTCGTGAGAATGAGCGATATAGCTAACCAAAACTGGAGCACATTATTATCATGAACTATTTTCATTCTATAATAAATGGGTTCACATCAGGAATTATGATATATATAACTTGGGTCTGTCTGAAATTGTCATTGTTAACCCGAGGAGCAAGCAGTCTGTTATATATGTATGTTCCTGTCTATGGTTATTGTTGGTTGATGTCTGAGTTTGATTCCCATCGAAGTTAAGAAAATAAAAACTGGTGCAAGTTGAATGTAATAAATGTTTCTTCTATTTCAGTTTCTTTCAGAGGCGATCCGATAATCTGATGAAACATGTAATGGGAAGTAGATTATTTTGAAACACTTCCAAGTTTGAGACATGTTCAGGCCCGTTTCACGTGGGACATGTCTCAAAAGTTGGGACAAAGTCATGTTTGCGATTAGACGTTTCATTCTGAAACATGTAGTCGAATCTAACATGTTTCAGACCGAGACATGTAAATACAACACATGTTTCACTGTGCAGGATGTCACATGTTTCAAACGAACACATGCTGGACGAAATCATGTCTCATTTTCAGACACCAGTAACACATATGAAGATGACACCGCGTTTCAAATTGAAAAAAAAATGAGATATGTACGTATTCACATGTCCCAAAAGTTGTGACAAAATCATGTTTGATTTGGAGACGTTAAACAGGTCACCAATTATTACAGTGTAAGGAATTGGGTCACTGTACATGTACAACTATACTGGAGTTTTATATAATAGGATAATAGAAAATAGGATAGTTAAATTTTAGGTTAAGCTGGTGAGTAAGAGAGATTCTTTATCGTGTAAACTGTATCAAGTACAATGCAGGAAAGTCTATCCAAAAAGGTTATGTATACAAGCGTCTGGTCTGTCATTCATAATTCAGCCGTCGTCCATTAAAGAATATCCTCGTCCATAATCAACCTATTCCATATTCCATATAACAGCATTAGCACCAAATTCAAAAAGACAATCATAGTATACAAATGTAACTGGAGTAAGGGCATTAGACATTTATTGAAAAGTAATGGATACGGGTATTTATTTCGTTTGGAAGGCCCGACCCAATTAAATATATCATTCATGCAGAACGATAGAGGACTCTTTTATACAAAATTGGTTAGCTAATATTAATACACTGACAAGATTCTCGACATGTAATGTTTAATAGAGGTTTTCTCGAAAGAAAAATACATAGAATTTTCAACTTCACTAAGTGGAAAAGTCTTTCGTAATCTAGTTCGTTTCAGATGTGGTTTCATGGGCGAGAACTTGAGATCGGTCGATTCAATAATATCCCGAAGTCTAATCGAATTTGTAAGGTGTGTTGCTCCGATATGGTTGAGGATGAATTTCTCTTTTTTACTATGCTGCCCACTGTACTTTGCTCTAAGAAAACAGTACCTTAAGAAATATTACTGGTCATGGCCGTCACTTAAAAAATTAAAACTAATGTTAAACGTCCAGTCTATAAAAGGGATTATCTCCGCGGGAAAATTCATAATTGATGCCAAAGAACTTAGAGCACAATACATGGCTAGACAATCTTAAATATGTAAAAACTATGCAATTCTGGTATTTATGTTTACATTTCTGACAATCGGTAGAGGTACATCAATCAGAAAATGACTTTAATTGCTTATCTGTGAGCCAACGAGACAACCAATATCTTGAACTAATTGTTTAGTCAGTCTAGTAGAGTTGTCTGTTAATTGAACTAGTCCTATTATTTCAGATTCAGTTGATTTGTTTCTATGTATTGAAAATGTTGATTGAGTGAGGTGCCACTTGGCTCATTTCTGCAATAAAACGCTTTTTTTTGCAATTTGTTATAACGGATTAGTAATTTATTATCACGGATAAGTAATTCGTTACAGTGGACTATACTCAGCTGTAACGGAGTATGGTGATCCCTTATAAGGGGTCACGTAATTGGTAATAACAAATTACCTTATTCGTTTTAACGAATTGGTAATTTAGCTTCAGATATTTAAGAGTCAATTATTGTTTCCCACACTCTTTTTTGGATTATGGACGCGAAAATTCTTTAATGTACAACGGTTTAATAATGAATAACGAACTAGGCTAAAGTCCAGTCCAATCTTGTGCTTAATATAGATTTCATAGCAGCACTTTATCTCTGTAGTAGCTTTTTGGTTATTTGTTTATGCAGGGTATTATTCTGTTTACGAAATTCCTTCTTTTTTTCCAAATTACAAAAAAAATGTTCGGTTTCACACCTTGTTGAAGCCACCTTGCCCGGGGTCTAATCATTACCCGTTTATTTTACATTTCCGTATATTTTCTGGTTTTTGCTTTCCAGTAATCCATTTCCTTTCATAAATGTGTACTCGTACTTAATATTTCCTGTTCTAAATTTTCTATCTGATTACTTCGGTCTTTCTCTATTTTTGCCTTTTCCTTCATCATTCTTTCTGAGAACTCTATAGCTTCCCCTCTTATCTCTAACAATGTTATGTCGAAAAATAATTGGCATTTGAAGTATTTTCTTTGAGAGTCGGCAAAAATTGTATGACGGTCACTGCAGAATGGTGAAATGACACCACATTAGGTTCCATAATTATCTGTCATTGGTATTATTCAAATTTTCTAAATGCTGTGTTTGCAAATAAAATTCGAACTGCAACGAGCTATACGATTCCACCGTCAATCGAGTTTGACACAGACAACACCACGTGGTGACATTTCTCGCCGTAGATGGTAACTCATAAGTGTCAAGTCAATTTGAATCTTGCATTTAATTTCTGATTTGAAATAAAATATGTATTGCACACTTTTATCCAGAGAAAAGCAAAACTCTTACGAAAATGTACGAAAACACACTTTTCCGGTACCTTCACATGGCCGTCATCTCGAATTTATCCATGATCCTTTTCTAGGAGGGGTATTCAAATGGGGATAAAATGACCCCAATATAATACGCTATAAAATCAATGTCCTTTCTTAATGTTTTGTTTTGGAGATATAGTGTAGAAATGTTGGTAGGGGGCGAGGGCATGATGCCCCCCCCCCATGCTTGGAAAGGTTAAGAGTAATCGCGTCAAACATATGAGCATACTAACAAAATACATAGCAGGGTTGCCATAAAAAGGTGACGCATTTGAAGAAACAACAAATGTGTTCTATTTGTGACCAAAGATACGTCCATCGTTTGAATGTGTGTAGCGCATCAGGAGATTTTCTGGACATAGTCAATACGATTGCTCTATTTGTGATTACAGCCTTGCACAGAATTTGGTCATTGTGTGACACATATGACAACAAACCAGGAGAAGAAAGAGGGGAAAATTTTATATTTCATCCGTATGAGAATATTGCATATTGTTAGTGTGTAGAACAATGTTTCTCCCTCTTTTCTGAATGTGATCACAGTTGCAACAACTCGATACGAATCCAGGCCTCTTTGATGTAATAATCATCTGCGATCCGTATTCCATTCCCGAAAACAGAATGGAATTTCTATCGATTGTCGCGCCAGAGATAGTTACCGCGAGCAGCAGACAAGTTATACACATACTTGTATTTAATTCAGCAAGTATGGTCGATATTTGTTTGTAATATAGTACCCGTGTTAACTGAACTGCTTCCTGTGTGTTGGATTAGGCAGTGTCGTGTAAGCGGACCAATACGTCAACTTGAGTAAATTATCATTTTGGTTATCTGAATGTTAATATCCGAATGTAAATATACAAGTTTGTTTCGTGAGAATGAGTGATATAGTTAACCAAAACTTGAGCACATTATTGTCATGAACTATTTTCACTCTATAATAAATGGGTTCACATCAGGAATTATGATATATATAACTTGGGTCTGTCTGAAATTGTCATTGTTCACCCGAGGAGCAAGCAGTCTGTTATATATGTATGTTCCTGTCTATGGTTATTGTTGGTTCATGTCCGAGTCTGATTCCCATCGAAGATAAGAAAATAAAAACTGGTGCAAGTTGAATGTAATAAATGTTTCTTCTATTTCAGTTTCTTTCAGAGGCGATCTGATGGTCTGATGAAACATGTAATGGGAAGTAGATTATTTTGAAACACTGCCAAGTTTGACACATGTTCAGGCTCGTTTCACGTGTGACATGTCTCAAAAGTTGGGACAAAGTCATGTTTGCGATTAGACGTTTCATTCTGAAACATGTAGTCGAATCTAACATGTTTCAGACCGAGACATGTAAATACAACACATGTTTCACTGTGCAGGATGTCACATGTTTCAAAGGAACATATGCTGCACAAAAACATGTCTCATATTGAGACATCTGTAACACATGTTAAGATGACACCGTGTTTCAAATTGAAACATGAAGCCGTTTTAAAATGAGACATGTACGTACTCACATGTCCTAAAAGTTGTGACAAAATCATGTTTCATTTTGAGACGTTAAACTTGTCACCAATTATTACAGTGTAAGGAATTGGGTCCCGGTACATGTACAACTATACTGGAGTTTTATATCGAGATAATTACAAAGTTATTTTAAGCGTGATATATTATCAATATCTCGGAGTTATTGTCATTTTGTACAGTTCAGTTCGTTATCCACGCTGCAATAGATAAAACAAACTCGATGCATAGAAAATTATTGATTTTTGGCAAGCTCCAAAGTAGACGACTATACCGTACCTAAAACGAACAGACTTTTAGACTAATATCTCTAAATTCTCCGATTATCTGAACTTCTATGCGAACATTTGCAAAAACGTTAACGCGGTGATGGTTTTCCCTTCAAATACAAAATCATTGTCAATCTCTGTCGGTTGCTCGTTTCCTCCATGTAGCAACATGCTATTTATTATGCGCGATCCACGTGGAAGAGCTGACTATTACGAGGACTTATCGCCTCCGGCGCAAATCCAGTCACAAACCTCTGATAGCGTGTGGCCAGCACGGCATGCGTTGTCTAGCAGAAGACAAAAGCTTGGTAAAACGGAAATAGGAACAAAGGCGATCCTCGCGGGAGACGACGAAATCATGTATTCTCGAGATTATCAGCCAAGCTGAAGAAAAGAGATCATCCCTTGTACATTCAGAAACCGTCGGAAGAAATGCTCAAAAAACAATCTGATTCGCCAGAACTTCATTGTTCTGTTAACATTTGGAATTTTTCACAACGTATCAACCGCTGTGACCGAGGCTGTTCGTGCTGCTGTATATGTATATAGATATATTATTGAAATATATATATTAAGCATTCTAGGCCCACATAATTTAGTAATGCAAAACTTTTGGTATTGATAAAACTAAAAAATGAAGTCCCTCCTGCTGTGAATCTGAAAAATATTTTCCCTTCGCCTCTCCCGAATTTCTTCGGCCCACACAATAATAAACAATAAATGAAAAATATAGCACACGATGAAGGTTTATCAAGCAAAAGGTAGAGAATCTTTTGCAGGCTTCCACTGAAAAATATTTCTTTGTTTAGGTTCATTAAAAATCGTTCGTTTATCACCGCGATCAAGAACTTGCGGAGTTTTTAATTTGGCAAGAAATATAGGCTGTGAAACGAGCTGATTGATGTATTGCTGATATTATTTGCAGAATATACAAATCGAGGTTAATGTTCTAGATTAATCATCTAGAAGATCCAGACAGCACATGTCGCTAAGACATTGCATAAAATACGGAAAAATGGGGAGTCGAGGCAACAAAAAAAACAACAACAAACAAACACGATACAAAACAAATCAGAACAGAAACAAGGCAGAGAAAGATATAAAAAAGAAATTGATAGAGAAAAGCGAAAAAAATTATATCGGTATTGAATGCAGATTTTAGGCATCCTTGCTCATTCACACTCACAAGCCGAACTGTAGAACAAAATCCGTGTTAGTGACTTGGTCGAAGCTTAATGAACCTCTCGATCGAAATTTTATATGTAAATAATTTATACTTCTGAACATCATCATTTGCTTGACGGCGAATATTTAAAACAAATGTTGCGAGAAACAACAAAATGGGCAAAACAAAGAGAGTTTACACAGACGAAGATTTCGTGCTTTATTGCTCGGAAATGCGTTAGAATGTGTCTTCGGACATCTAAGAGCCCTGGAGTTTCCACGGCCTACGCGGCCTCTGGACCCTCACCTTGTCTGTGCTGCGATAGTGATCCCTTCAGTCACAAATTGCTTTCGCCGTTCTTGTATCGGGAGGATATGATCAGGGCGATCATACAGGATAAGGTTAGAAGTAATTATATTTCCTATCCCATACAATGTTAAATGACATGATTTCATTAAAATATCTCTACATTACTGACATCAGACGAATAATTCCCGGACATTATGTTCCGTCACAATATGTCAGTGATCACTTAGACGGTATGAAAACATGGTGTTATCCAGTACCAATTTCAATGAAAAAAGGCCGACCGGGGGTGCCCAATTTTACTAGTTCCGCGTTGAAGACAATACTGGAATTTAACTGGCCGTAAATACGCGGAGGATTTGCGTGAAATTTACAGACAATATTTGGGACTCAATCACCGATATTCAATCACCAGCACTTTATCTGAATATCAACCAATCGTAGGGCTAGCCTGTCCCATAGTCCGATACATTCGGGGTACGATCATTACCCGACAGGCTGAATCGTTGAATTAGTTCTTTTTTACCCACAGAACCTCCTTGCCTTTCATATAGGTATGCTAAATCTATATCCACCATAAAAAAATGTTCAATTACTCTAATGCCGTCAAGGAGTTTTTCTGGAAAGTATACACACATGACTCAGGTCGACTCTATGACACGACCATTGCAATTTTGACATAGTTTAACTACCCAATATTCTGGATAGTAATATTCCAGAAGAAACTGCATGCGACGTATATACATATCTCGCGTGGTAGCATTTGTTGAATCATTGCAGAAACTTGTCAAGCACCAAAATACCTATACCACCAAAAGCCGCCATTCAAATTATGTGCAACACATGTGATACACTGACGGCAAACTACGATCGTGACGTCTGAAATTTCTGGCGTTTCGTTTCATAACTTGTCTACTTTCACTGAAGACTTCACGGAATAAGCCGAGCAGTCACGAATGCGTCATACGACTGTCATACGAAATAGGTCTTTCGATTATTGACGCGGAAATTCTTTTATGGACGACGGCTGAATATTGAATGTCGGACCTGACGCTTTCTACTGCATTAGTTGTCTGGCATATATAGCGAATGTTGCAATTAGGAATAATCACACTTACCTTGTCGATTTATGGTTGAATTCGTCCGCACATCGGAAGAGTCGAAATCTGAATATAGATATCGCCGTCACAGTGGTCAATTTATCGTCTGTTCTTTGGTCGCGGAAGGTTTGAATTTATAACTGAGAGATGCACAGAGCTGATTGGACAAAGACAACGCCCAAGTTTCCTTTACGCGTCGATGACGTCAACATATGAAACTTACTATTTATCACATTTTCAGTCGAAACTGGTGTCTCGTGTATGTCGTCACTTCTTCAGCCAATCAAAGTGTTTCTCGTTTGACACTCATCAGGCGCGTGATAGGCAGTGGAATTGAGTAATCATTTGGTGGTGAATAGAAAGCTGGTTTCTACTGTAAAATGCTAGCCAGCGGCAATTCCGATTGGTAGCAGCCTTTCAACAACTAGCGGTAGAATGGACACAACTGCGACATGAAAGGAGATCATTAAAAGACGCAATACCGATATCGAAATTCGACTGCTAATTGCAACGTGTTCAGTCGGAAAGTCAAAGTTAAGTAACACGCGGCTGTTCTTCCCACCACATTGGGAGGCAACATCTTATGAGGTTAACATTTCAAAATACTAAAAAATCTCAGTAAATATAAAACAAAGTACAGTGGGGTCCACTTATACAGCTTAACTGAAAATTCGGCTCATGGCATTTGAAGTCTCTGTATTGGGTAATGCCATACATTTTACAACATAGTTTTCCAGTGAATGTTTGAGCAGAAAGAAACAAATACATTCATGAAAACGAACTTTGGACAACGTTTAAAGATGTAATCAGCCTCAAAATGGATTGATTTTGTAAGCTCTCCCCTGTGCGTTTTTTTTCAGCAGGGAAGATTACCAAAGCATCATATGTATTATATTTGATGATAGTGGGATCGTCATATACAACGAATGCAAGAATATCTTGTCAGAGACTCTTGTAACTCTGCCCGCTCCGCTTCACAGCTGCAGCCATGGAATAACGTCATGGCTCGTGCCTACGGTTCGGTAATGTCGCATAGCATACGTTGGAAGAAGGCACCGTACGTGTTGACAAGGCCGTGGAAAAATAAACGGCATGCCATGCCGTTTATTTTTAAAGATAAATTCCTTTTATTTTCTCATGAATAGTAGAAACAAGTTTAGTTTTTTGTGGTCAAATGTGTTTCATTTTGTACCTGTTGTAACATATGTCACTTTCGCTGAGTTTGAGAGACATCGATTTCAGCCCAGATTTGAGGCTGATTACATCTTTAATACAATTCTTGCCACCAAGTCAGCTGAGGGTGGAAAAGTTCAAAATACAAGTGTCTAGTCCGTCATTCAATATTCAGCCGTCGTCCATTAAAGAATTTCCGCGTTCATAATCCAAAGACCTAATTCATATAATAGCATTAGCACAAAATTAAAAGAATAAATCATGGTATACATAAAACTAGGCTAGTTTCCTGCAAAACGGAAGCGGTCAACAGTTTTCAATGATGCCAGCAAGACATAACGATGTCTAAAAAATATCAAATCCGTAACGCTGATCAGTATTCTTAATCCATATGATTTTCGCTCAGTCACGGTTTGATTGCGCCTGTTCATATGAACACTATGAGGATCTTGAAATACACATGTTCATACGGTCTCTAGCCCCGGGTTAAGCGGAATTCAATCTAATTAAAATTAAATCCTATATATCTGCTCCTCATTTGGATATGTCGCTTGTAGGATCTAACAGGCTTGCAGTAACTCGCGTGTTAACCAATCCCGAGATCGCTTCATAGTGAAGGAAGCATTGATGACAAAGAAATTTTGGTTGGCTCAGCCGAATTAGCCGGCTCGCTGGCGGGGTGTCTTTTCATGTTCCCGCAGTCCCGACATTGTGGCATCATAATACGGGGTAGATATATGGACTGAGGGTAAATGGACACAGTGAACCTATCTCCCCTCCCCGACTGTAAATTGTTACGTCATAAACGATAGTTAAAAAAAACGTAACAGAAAACTTTTGTGAAGTTAAGGATTAACAATCAAATATTTATTTACAATAGTAAAATCATACACAAATTAAGTAAGGTTGATACAACAAACAAATAGTAGAGGGTAAATGGACAGTACTGACTCAATGTATTTATGTAATAATCCCCAAAATAGTGTTTTTGTTACTTAAGATGTAATAATCCCTAATTTTCTGCATAATATGTTTTGTTACTTATAAGTAATAATCCCCATTTTTATATGTGGTATCACCTCAGTTCTATTTTTAGATCATGACATCATTGGGAAATCCCTAAGGGTCGGAAGGGTGACCTTTTGACCTGGATGTGACATTTGACCCGCGCACACAATCGCGGATAATCCGCGCGCGCGCCCGGATAACACGCGCGCGCTGCGTGGCGGCCCGGTGGTACATAGTATGTACTTAATATCTAATGCTCATTGTTTTGTTATTTAATACTCCTTGTGTTCTTATGTCAGTTCTATTTTCTATCACCTCAGTTCTATTTTTAGATCATGACAGCATTAGGAAAACCCCTGTTGTATTGTTATTGCCTGCTCTTTTGTCTTTAGTTCTCGACAAGTTCAGACGCGTCTAGGCAGACTCCCCATAATCATCATGGATGTCCTCGAATACAGACATTTGTGCAGATTATCTGCATAAGCAATAGTCGCTAGAATAAGAACAAACAGTAGTTGACACATTTTCGCAGTAATATCAAGAGAATGATGGTCAGGGTTTAATTTGTTCTTATATATATATATACTGCTTTGGTTTTCGAGTAAAGCCACTGACCGGAAACACAGGTTAACACTTAATTGTTTATGAAATGTTGGAACAGTTATTATAATTAACACCCCTGTTATGCTAGCTTTGAGGACTGAGAATGTTACCCGCTGTTATTTTAACACAGCAGCTATGTATATACAAACACAATCACTTAAAGCATCAATGAAAGCCCTAAAAGTAACAAAAGATACGTACACACTTTTTTGCATAAATTTACAAGAAAGTTATATTTAATTTATATTACAATATAAATTTGTTAAAATCACAAGAAATGTTGTAAATTATACTTTCCTGTGTTTACACACGAAATATGAGTTAACAAATGCGTCAGAAGATTTTGTCGCTTCACATGATTAATTCTAATGAACCGACCATATGTTTGTCATCATAAAGTAATTGTTGTTGATAAGTTTGACTTTAGTTTGAATGAAGAAACATATTTTATTACTTGAGTTTATCTGGTGTTTGCAGTTGTGTAGATGATAAACTGTAAGGAAGTATGATTGCATTTTCTCAACATGTACAGAGTTGCATCTATACAGACTCCCACAAAGAAAGAGCTATGAGTCATTTGCCCACAGTATTGTGAATACACCTGTTCCTTTATCTTTAATTC